>NIVC01002591.1:0-85000 GCA_002269645.1 Macrostomum lignano | reverse complement strand
CCTGACCTCCCCAGCCCCAATTAAATTAATAGGAAGTGTACATTGCTCCTGACCTGCCCAATTAAATGAATAGGAAGTGTACATTGCTCCTGACCTGCCCAATTAAATGAATAGGAAGTGTACATTGCTACTGACCTGCCCAATTAAATGAATAGGAAGTGTACATTGCTCCTGACCTGCCCAATTAAATGAATAGGAAGTGTACATTGCTCCTGACCTGCCCAATTAAATGAATAGGAAGTGTACATTGCTCCTGACCTGCCCAATTAAATGAATAGGAAGTGTACATTGCTCCTGACCTGCCCAATTAAATGAATAGGAAGTGTACATTGCTCCTGACCTCCCCAGCCCCAATTAAATTAATAGGAAGTGTACATTGCTCCTGACCTGCCCAATTAAATGAATAGGAAGTGTACATTGCTCCTGACCTCCCCAGCCCCAATTAAATTAATAGGAAGTGTACATTGCTCCTGACCTGCCCAATTAAATGAATAGGAAGTGTACACTGCTCCTGACCTGCCCAATTAAATGAATAGGAAGTGTACATTGCTCCTGACCTGCCCAATTAAATTAATAGGAAGTGTACATTGCTCCTGACCTGCCCAATTAAATGAATAGGAAGTGTACATTGCTCCTGACCGCCACAAAATCAATAAGTACGCATCGCGTTCAAAGAGTCAAACAGCCTTTAGTTACATATTGTTACTAACTTACTGCCGTGAATTAATGAAAACGACGTAACAAAAAACTTTTTAAGAGCAACAACAGAACAAGAAAAATGGCATCGAAACTTTATGACTGACCGACAATGAGAAAAGTCGATATGAAAAAAATCTCTCTCTTAACAAATTATACAAGCAAGTAATATTAACAAATACGTACGAGTACTCAATAAAAGTGTCAATTTTGGTACAACTGTTTTCCAATAAAATGTGAAACTATTTTCCAAGAAATCACACAATAGCATACAGCTGACGTACCGAAGCGAAATTCGACCGATGTGATCGTTTTAATTTTGATCTGGCCGACTGGACAGAAGCATTCGAAGCGGAATCGAGTTGAAGTGTACTTATACTTAGTCTACGCTGGCGATTAAGATGAAGATGATGATGCTCCATTATAGCTCATGTATTTAATAATAACTCAATCTTCCAACAACTATTAGCTACACACGAACGGCTCCTTAACTAAGAGTTTTAAATCCGGAGTTGACAAATGGCAAAAATAATTCAGACATTCTATACTAAACTGCAAGTGCAATATTTTATAAGTTTAACTTTATATTAAAGTCTTGAATGTTGAATCTTTCAAGTAAAGCCATAGAAATAAAAATTATAAACATTACCATGTTATGGTATTGAAACTAAAAATAGTCCATTGCTATTTTAGAAAACATTTTCGTTAACTTACAGTCGCGACTTTTACCAAAGGAAGATTTATCAGGTGGGTGAATGAATCTGGGATTTCCTATCCCAAGTCAGGGACTACTAATTACTTAGTATATGCCGGGTATGCTAACAACTCCGGGATTTCCCATCCCAGGTATACTAATGACTATGGGATTTCCCATCTCAGGTATGCTAACAACTCCGGGATTTCCCATCGCAGGTATGCTAATGACTCTGGGATTTCCCATCGCAGGTATGCTAATGACTCTGGGATTTCCCATCGCAGGTATGCTAACAACTCCGGGATTTCCCATCGCAGGTATGCTAATGACTCTGGATTTCCCATCCCAGGTATACTAATTTTGACTCTGGGATTTCCCATTCCAGGTATGTTAGTGACTGTGGGATTTCCCATCCCAGGTATGATGGTGACTGTGGGATTTCCCATCCCAGGTCAGAGACTACTAAATACTTAGTACCTGTCCCAGGTACGGTAATCACTTTGGGATTTACCATCCCAGGTGTGCTAATAATTTCTCAGATTTGCTAATTAATTAATTTAATTAATTTTAAAAAAATCTTATTTCGTTAAATAATCGCATCAAACTACTGAGAGTAATCAAACAAAAATCACACTGATAGCAGGAATCCAAATTAGCAATTTTGATTTGCGCAAAACTATAGATTGCAAAAAAAGAACAGATCGAATCGGAGACGTTCAAAATACACGAAAAACACAAGGTGGGCACTCACCCCGGGACAATAGGGCACCAGACTGTTGCTGGTTCGATAAGCTGCGTACATACGAGTAGACACTGCGAAGCAAAACAGCAGTAAAACGGCGCAAAGTTATTTCACTTGTTAGAAGACGGCTCTATAAATATTAATTCTATTTTGGTTATAATAAGTTATTGTATTAGAATATTGAGTTTTTTAAAAAACAAAAACAAAATATAAATGTTTATGGAGTTCAGTTGAAAAGTGTTAAAACTAAATGCACATTAGAAAGTGACGGCTTAGGCCAGAGAAAATCGATAACCTTGGGGATTTAAGAAAATGGCCACAGAAAATTGATAATCTTGGGGGTTTGAGGGACTGGCCAGAAAAAATCAATAACCCTGGGGTTTGAGGGACTGACCAGAAAAAATCGATAACCCTGGGGTTTGAGGGACTGACCAGAAAAAATCGATAACCCTGGGGTTTAAGGGACTGACCAGAAAGAATCGATAACCCTGGGGTTTGAGGGACTGACCAGAGAAAATCGATAATCTTGAGGGTTTCAGGGGCTGGCCAGAGAAAATCGATAATCTTGAGGGTTTCAGAGACTGGCCAGAGAAAATCGATAATCTTGAGGGTTTCAGGGGCTGGCCAGAGAAAATCGATAATCTTGAGGGTTTCAGGGACTGACCAGAAAGAATCGATAACCCTGGGGTTTAAGGGACTGACCAGAAAGAATCGATAACCCTGGGGTTTGAGGCACTGGCCAGAGAAAATCGATAATCTTGAGGGTTTCAGAGACTGGCCAGAGAAAATCGATAATCTTGAGGGTTTCAGGGGCTGGCCAGAGAAAATCGATAATCTTGAGGGTTTCAGGGACTGACCAGAAAGAATCGATAACCCTGGGGTTTAAGGGACTGACCAGAAAGAATCGATAACCCTGGGGTTTGAGGCACTGGCCAGAGAAAATCGATAATCTTGAGGGTTTCAGAGACTGGCCAGAGAAAATCGATAATCTTGAGGGTTTCAGGGGCTGGCCAGAGAAAATCGATAATCTTGAGGGTTTCAGGGACTGGCCAGAGAAAATCGATAATCCTAAAGGGGCTTGGAGGACTGGCAAGAGAAAACCAGAAGGGACTAAAAGCAGAAGATCGCTTAGTCCTTTAAGAGACCTGTCAAACTTATAGACTGTTAACCCCAGCTACCCTTTTAGCACTAAATGCCATTTTCCATAAAGTAACAATTAACTTAGAAAAGACAAAACACAAGTAGCTTTCCAAAATGAGAGGCAAATCGGTTAACACTTTCTTCTTGGATTTATTAATCGATGTTAAAAAAACTTAACAATACAATGTTTTTATATGTTCTTAAAGCTTTAATTATGGCAAAAAGTACGCATGGAGATGGGGTGGTGGGTGTGCAGGCTCCAGCATACAAATACTCGAGTGTACAATAAGTATAGAAAATCATAGCTCTTGTATTAAGACAAGTTTGGAAAGCCAAAAAAAACTACAACAATAAACAGCAAACAAGCACGGGTGAAACATAAAAAAAATCAATTTAGAATCAAATTCAATCTACATGTAAGCTTTTTTTAGACGTTCTTTGACACTGCTGGGCCAAGATTATTAATACAAGAAAATGCGTGCGTTGAGTTCCTTGCAAATACACGCAACTCAGACTAATAACAGATTGATATTGAATATAATTAGTAGGTAAGCAATCAGTGACAAGTTCGGCTTTAAAACTGCTGGGCTATAAATACTACTCAGATTGTATTAATCTCTAACAGTCAATAGTATATTCAAAATTCTCACCTAAGATGTAGATTATACATTCTAAAATATTAACCCAGAGATAGATATAGTCAGATTATAATCAAAGCCCATCTCACACAGAGATATAGATTCCCAAAATCTAATTCCAAAAATAGACATAGATTTACTTTTTGTAGACTCTTAGATCTTACTCATGAGACAAAATAGTAATAGTTTTCACCAGGTATCCATAGCCGATACAAAAATACATGCTGTGCAAATAGGAATTATTAACTCCTCAAGCTTCAATTGTGACACGAGATGGGTCAGTCAAGATCTATCAAATGAAAAATAACAATTGCAGCGATAAGTTGCACTCGTATTTAAAAGCACGCTCAACATAAAAATACCGAGACAGGATACAAAATACGCCACAAACACTGCCGCAATATGCTACTGCTGGATAAGTATTAGTAGTATAAGTAGTATCAAAACGGAAGAATGAACAAAAAACACTAGTTTCCTTTGTTATACTAGCAAGAATTGAGTGAGAAAACAGGTGATTATTACTGCTAAGCTTTAATTAGTTTGGCTAAGCCTAAATTATTTTTAAAAAAAACAACTTAGTTTTTTTAACAAAATAAAAACAAGAAAAATATGATGTTTGATTGTGCACCAATTGTATTGCACATCCGCAATCAAAATATAAAATTTTTATAATAACACTTAATCATAACAGGCGAACAAGCAGAAAAAATAGATTCTTGACTAGCTTCCATAAACTCGCTCTCTACTTATAGTAGTGCTTTGGTCCATGCTAGATAAACAGACTAGGCTTAGTATATGCAGTTATTGTTTGAGTTAGGCTGCAAACCTTGACACTAGAGTGCGGATGACAGCTTATTGCAGCCACACACCAGATACCACAACTGTTAGATACATGCGCATATTAGTTGTTATTGAAAAGCCATAGTAAGTAATATTACCGATTTTTTTAGAAAGAGTGCTAACAGCATACACTAATGATGAATTTCAGCGACTAATAGGTTGATTAGATATGAAGATTCATAGGGGAATTCCAGTTGACTTTTTAGGAGAATTCCAGTTAGATTTGATGGGGAATTCCAGTAGATTTTATAGGTGAATTCCAGTTGGATTTTTCATTTGGGAATTCCGGCATACTTCATAGAGGAATTTTAGTTAACTTCATAGTGCGATTCCAGTAGATTTCATAGGAAATCCCAGCAGATTTCATAAGGGAATTCCAGTAGATATTATAGGGGAATTCCTGTGGATTTCATAGGGAAATTGCAGTTGATTTCAGAGGGGAATTCCAGTGGACTCCATAGGGGAATTCCAGTTGATTTCATAGGGGAATTCCAATTAATTTCATAGGGGAATTCCAGTTGATTTCATAGGGGAATTCCAGTTGATTTCATAGGGGAATTCCAATTAATTTCATAGGGGAATTCCAGTTGATTTCATAGGGGATTTCCAGTAGATTTTGTAGGGGAATTCCAGTTGATTTTATAGGGGAATTCCAGTTGATCTCATAGGGAATTCCAGTTGATTTCATAGGGGAATTCCAGTTGATCTCATAGGGAATTCCAGTTGACTTCATAGGGGAATTCCAGTTGATCTCATAGGGAATTCCAGTTGATTTCATAGGGGAATTCCAGTTGATCTCATAGGGGAATTCCAGTTGATTTCATAGGGGAATTCCAATTAATTTCATAGGGGAATTCCAGTTGACTTCATAGGGGAATTCCAGTTGATCTCATAGGGAATTCCAGTTGATTTCATAGGGGAATTCCAGTTGATCTCATAGGGAATTCCAGTTGATTTCATAGGGGAATTCCAGTTGATCTCAAGGGAATTCCAGTTGATTCATAAAAACCAGGCGCAGTCACAAATTTCGGATGAGCATGACGTAAGCAATTAACATGATACAATTGGCATATGAAAAGCCTGCGCTCTATACAAAAGCAACCATAACAAGCATAATCTTACATACTACTGTCAAAGTTAAATAAGTAGTATTAGTTACCAAAAACATTGTGAAGCACCAACTCAGTTTTCATTGCTGTCGATTATAGCGAATAATAACAACGCAAAAGACGATAATCGCCGATAGGCCAGTCACGTGACGCCAATTAATGTTGCGACTCAATCGATTTTCACCGCCCATAGCAACCGAAGTGATGTGGCGAACGGAACGCTGCAATTTTTATGGTAAATATACTCTGGTTGAGTGGGTTCTGGAATTGGTATTCTAGGAAAAAATTAAGGGTACATGTACGAGTATGTAATGATATTCTGTGTTTCCAGGAATGGGATTTCCAGATTGGTTTGTTCTCAGCTTTGATTACTGGGGCACTTGAAACTGGATAGGATTTAGGATAAAGTTCAAGATAGGGTTTAGCATAGGGTTTAGGATAGGGTTCGAGATAGGGTTTAGGATATGGTTCTGGATAGGGTTTAGAATAGGGTTCAGGATAGGGTTTAGGATAGGGTTCAGGATAGGGTTCAGGATAGGGTTTAGGATGGGGTTCAGGATAGGGTTTAGGATAGGGGTCAAGATAGGGTTTAGGATAGGGTTCAAGATACGGTTTAGGATAGGGTTCAGGATAGGGTTTAGGATGGGGTTTAGGATAAGGCAATAATAACTGGCAAACATGCATATCTCACCCAACCGCCGTGCTCCGCAATCCAGCTAGCGATTCGTTCGGTCACCAGGAAGCGACAAATCCAGCTAACAATTTGACGCAGGAAGCCGGACACGCCGTGACGAATTTTCTCTACGGCGACTCGGTAGCCAAAGAAAAATAGCGCCACAATTCGGCCCCAGTTGATCACGTGATCACGAAATAAACGGATGGCAACGCGGCGGAATAGCTGCGAATATTGAGGGTATTTAGGTTTTTTCCTGTAATTCAGTGGCGATTCCTCTGATAAGTTAGGGGCGATTTTCACTTCAATTAGGGGCGATTTTCCCTTCAATTAGGGGCGATTTTCCCTAATAAGGGGCGATTTTCCCCAAAGTTAGGGGCGATTTTTTCTTTAATTAGGGGCGATTTTCCCTAATAAGGGGCGACTTTCTCTTCACTTAGGGGCGATTCCCCCTAATAAGGGGCGATTTTCCCTTAAATTAGGGGCGATTTTCTCTTCAATTAGGGGCGATTTCCCCTAATAAAGGGCGATTTTCCCTTAGGTTAGGGGCGATTTTCCCTTAGGTTAGAGGCGATTTTCTCTTCCATTATGGGCGATTTTCCCTGATAAGGGGCGATTTTCCCTAATAAGGGGCGATTTTCCCTTAAGTTAGGGGCGATTTTCTCTTCAATTTTGGGCGATTTTCCCTGATAGGGGCGATTTTCCCTAATAAGGGGCGATTTTCCCCAAAGTTAGGGGCGATTTTTTCTTTAATTAGGGGCGATTTTCCCTAATAAGGGGCGACTTTCTCTTCACTTAGGGGCGATTCCCCCTAATAAGGGGCGATTTTCCCTTAAATTAGGGGCGATTTTCTCTTCAATTAGGGGCGATTTCCCCTAATAAAGGGCGATTTTCCCTTAGGTTAGGGGCGATTTTCCCTTAGGTTAGAGGCGATTTTCTCTTCCATTATGGGCGATTTTCCCTGATAAGGGGCGATTTTTCCTAATAAGGGGCGATTTTCCCTTAAGTTAGGGGCGATTTTCTCTTCAATTTTGGGCGATTTTCCCTGATAGGGGCGATTTTCCCTAATAAGGCGCGATTTTCCCTTGTAAGTAAGGGGCGATTTTCCCTGAAGTTAGGGGCGATTTTTTTATATTAAGAAGAGGATTTCCCTGTTAAAATCCTCACCTCAAACGACGCCTCAGAATCGGTCAACTGACTCTCCAAGGATTTAATCATATCCTTGAACTGGCTGCTATATCTCTGCTGAATATCGTCGCCAATCTCGGCCAGTTGGCGACCAATTCGAGCCTCTTGAGACAGTGGCGGCGGCCGCTCCCTGGCCAGCTCGGGCGAGTCCGGAGTGCCCGGATCCAATTGGCCAATCTCCCTGTCGCGGGCGAATCTTTCAAATACAAACGAACGAAATATGCCGTCAGCCTGGGTGCTGACGTTCTCTTCCGTGTCTGGCGGACTTTCCGGTTCGCATAGCAGGCGCGGAGTCAAAGGCGGATAGGCGGCGGCGGCGGCCGCCTCATCGCTGGCGTCTGGAGCGGCGGCGGCGTCAGACACAACCGATCCGTTTGCCGCGTTGCCAGGATTGGCGCTACTTGCCTGTTTAATGTGCACGAAAGCAGTTTGTAAATAAGTAATACATTTTTGTGTTAAATACTACTTATAATAAACCGATACAAATTCTCACACTATCTCACACAAACGCCCCTGACGGCTACAATTGTTTTTATAGTTACCCTCGCGAGGCCAACCAGCCTCCCAGAGCTTGCATCTTTGCGACCAAAACGCTCAGTGCGTGGCTCAGATCGGACCTGTCCAACAGGGACATTTGCGTCATCCAATCCGAGGACCTCCTTCCTGGGAAGACCACACTCATTGCCTCGGTTTACCTACCAGGCGATGTTGCGGTCGTCCTCAGAGCCCTCGCTACGCTGGTAGAGCTCTGCTCTGGTAAAAACTACGAGCTCTTGGTTGCCGGCGACATCAACACCCACCATACTCACTGGCATTAATCAGAGAGGCGAAGACCTCCTAGCCTACGTTGCCTCTACGACCCTCGAGTTCTGCAACTCTGGGTCCACCGCCACCTTTGACAACGGACGGTGGTCGGAGGTGATCGACGCTACGCTCAGACTCTACCAAAGTATTGGGGCGTGGCGGGTGCTTCCAGTGTCCTCACTCTCTGATCACAAGTTCATCTCCTTCAACCTGATGGCCGCGCGTAGCGCAACTCGTGTTACGTGGAGACGGAACGCCAGAAATACTGATTGGGAAACCTTCGGGCTCGCTCTGAAGGAATTCCATCGGTCTCCTGGCCAAATATCCACGATCACGTCATGCCAAGAAGCGGATGAGTGCGCTAACCGCCGCTTTTGAGGCGTCCTGCCCTTTAAAAGCCTATAAAGGGAAAAATCCGCACCGTGGTAGAATCCCGAGCTCGGCAACCTCCGTCGCAGAGCTAAGAGACTCCACCGCAGAGCTACTAAAACTAAGAGCCCAGCGGACCAAACCGCCTACCATGAAGCAATCCATGAGTTTAAAAGGCAGGTTAGGAATGCAAAGGCTCAAAAATGGCGACAATACTGTAAGGAGCTAGAGGGCTCACGCCTCACCTCCAGAATTGTTAAAGCGCTTACGCTGGACAAAATGTCTAAGCTCTCCTCGGTCAAACACACCGACGGTAAGTCCACGGACAACCCAGGGGAAACGCTTGCTGTAATGCTCACTGCGTTTTTCCCCAACGAGCCAGCTAACACGACCACTCCGGATCACTCGGAGGGAGGTCACGCGCTGGCTGCCTCTATCATCACGGAGGACCGCATCGTGAGAGCGGCTAATTCCTTCAAACCTTTCAAAGCCCCAGGACCCGACGGCATTGTACCGGCTCTCCTAAGAGAGGCGGTTAAATGCCCAGGCTTCCTGTGTAAACTTTGCAGCCTTCTTGGGGTGTGAATCACGCTTGGTTATGTCCCACAGGCATGGATCGAGGCAAAGGTGATTTTTATCCCTAAGCCAGGCCGCCCGGACTACCAATCTATCAAATCCTTCAGACCGATCAGCCTGACCTCCTCCCTGGTCAAGCTGATAGAGAGACTGGTGCTTTGGTGCCTTCTCTCTGTTGAGCTGAAGAACAAACCTCTCAGTGAGAACCAGCACGCTTTTCGGGTGGGTCGCTCCACTGAAAGCGCGCTGCACGTCCTGGTCGATAAACTTGAGAAGGCCGTGCTTGGTAACGGCTTTGCTCTGGGGATCTTCTTGGACATCATTGGCGCCTTCGATAACGTCCTCTTCGAGGCGTTCCGAAGAGCTCTTTGTGAGAGGTAAACGCACTCACATCTCACCAGATGGATCATGTACATGATCAGCCATCGCACGGCCACCGCCAATCTGCTGGGCCACCAGAGGGCGGTCCCCGTCTGCAAAGGTAGCCCGCAAGGTGGGGTGCTGTCTCCAGTTCTATGGAACATGGTCATCGATGAGCTCCTCCGGGATGCTCGGCCTGACCCCATTCTGAAAGTAGGATATGCGGACGATGTCACCGCGGTGGCATCTGGTCCGTCCCCTGATACCCTCAGGGACCTTCTTCAGAACTTCATCTACGCCGCTGAGCAATGGGCGGACCGCTGTGGTTTAAGGCTCTCTGAGACTAAGACCGCAGCGATCATGTTCACCAGCAGGACCAAGTGGCAGATTCGGCCGCTCACGCTTTACGGAAGGGAAATCCCCTTCTGCAAGCACACTAAATGTCTGGGTATTACCCTGGACCACACGCTGAACTGGTCACCCCACGTTCAAGCAAAAGCCAAGAAGCCAAGAATCCATCAAAGATTGTCGCGTCGGCTTTGGGGTTTGCATCATCATCAACGGCCGTGTCATTTCCACGCATGCCCAGCACACTGGCAGACTCTCCACGGTCTTCCAGAACGAAGTCCTTGCCATCAGCTCCTGCGCTGCAGAGCTGAACGCCAAGGGTAAGAAAAGAGAGACTATTGTCATCCACTCTGACAGCCAAGCGGCCTTACAGGCCCTTTGCCACACCACAACGAACTCCCGGACAGTCGCCGCCAGGCTGAAGTGGATCCCAGGGCACGCAGGGTTTCCGGGGAACGAGCTGGCAGACACCCTCGACAAGAGGGGCAGCTCTGGCTCTTTCTTTGGCCCTGCCTCCCTGGTCCCTATGCCCTCGACAGTCATCAATCGTCAGATCGACAACTGGGCTGACTCCTTCCACAGGGACAGATGGGCGGGCACCCAAAACTGCCGGCAATCTCGTGCTGTTCCTTACCCGTCTTGCAGGCTCAGAAACGTTCTTCTGAACCAAAATCGGAAGGATATTCAAGCCCTTGTCATGACCCTTACCGGCCACGGCTACCTTGCCAGGCACTGCTTCCTCAGAGGTGACCTCAAGAGCGAACTTTGCCCTTTTTGCAAGTACGACAATGAAGATGCTCAGCACTTTGTTTGTCACTGTCTTTTCTTTACCAGAGACCGGCTATGCTAACTTGGGCTAAACCTGTCCATTGACGAGGTCTGCCAGCCCAACAGCATCTCACGGCTCATCCTGTTCCTTCGGGCAACTAGACGAGCCAGTTTCTTCCCAATGGAAGATCACGCTGAAGGATGGACCGGCGGACCACCCTGACTGGCCCCACGCCTCTGCCTGTCTGCGGGCCTTCAAGGCTAGCGAAATGGGTGACCCTTACCTGCCTGCTGTGTCTATAGACCACCATGCAGCTAAGTCAAAGTAAGTCAAGGTCATTAGCCCTTATATAATTCTATTAAAGAGCTTTAGTCATAAACCCTTAGAATTAGCCTAATGAGATTCGGTTATCAAGCCTCAGAATTCCCTAATGAGATTCAGTTATCAAGCCTCAGAATTCCCTAATGAGATTTGGTTATCAAGCCTTAGAATTCCCTAATGAGATTCGGTCATCAAGCCTCAGAATTCCCTTAATGAGATTCGGTCATCAAGCCTCAGAATTCCCTTAATGAGATTCAGTTATCAAGCCTTAGAATTCCCTAATGAGATTTGGTTATCAAGCCTCAGAATTCCCTAATGAGATTCGGTCATTAAACACCAGAATTCCTCTAATGAGATTCCGTTATCAAGCATCAGAATTCCCCTAATGAGATTCCATTATCAAGCCTTAGAATTCCCCTAATGAGATTCCATTATCAAGCCTCAGAATTCCCCTAATGAGATTTGGTCATCAAACATCAGAATTCCCTTAATGAGATTCGGTCATCAAGCCTCAGAATTCCCCTAATGAGATTTGGTCATCAAACCTCAGAATTCCCCTAATGAGATTCAGTTATCAAGCCTTAGAATTCCCTAATGAGATTTGGTTATCAAGCCTCAGAATTCCCTAATGAGATTCGGTCATTAAACACCAGAATTCCTCTAATGAGATTCCGTTATCAAGCATCAGAATTCCCCTAATGAGATTCCATTATCAAGCCTTAGAATTCCCCTAATGAGATTCCATTATCAAGCCTCAGAATTCCCCTAATGAGATTTGGTCATCAAACATCAGAATTCCCTTAATGAGATTCGGTCATCAAGCCTCAGAATTCCCCTAATGAGATTTGGTCATC
Source organism: Macrostomum lignano (assembly GCA_002269645.1). NCBI lineage: Eukaryota > Metazoa > Platyhelminthes > Macrostomidae > Macrostomum > Macrostomum lignano. The sequence continues at coordinate 72,879 of NIVC01002591.1, read as the reverse complement.
AAACCTCAGAATTCCCCTAATGAGATTCAGTTATCAAGCCTTAGAATTCCCTAATGAGATTTGGTTATCAAGCCTCAGAATTCCCTAATGAGATTCGGTCATTAAACACCAGAATTCCTCTAATGAGATTCTGTTATCAAGCATCAGAATTCCCCTAATGAGATTCCATTATCAAGCCTTAGAATTCCCCTAATGAGATTCCATTATCAAGCCTCAGAATTCCCCTAATGAGATTTGGTCATCAAACATCAGAATTCCCTTAATGAGATTCGGTCATCAAGCCTCAGAATTCCCCTAATGAGATTTGGTCATCAAACCTCAGAATTCCCCTAATGAGATTTGGTCATCAAACCTCAGAATTCCCCTAATGAGATTTGGTCATCAAACCTCAGAATTCCCCTAATGAGATTTGGTCATCAAACCTCAGAATTCCCCAAATGAGCTTCATCATTAAGCCTCAGAATTTCCTTGATATTCAGGTGAAAAAATGATACAAACAAATAAATACAATTATGAGCAAGTTTACAAATATAAAATGACATCTTTATTACAATTTATTACCTCAATATCTGATGGATCAAAGCTGAACACACCAGCCATATTGCTTCTTTGATCTCCACCAGCTCCTTGACAGGTACCATCATTTGTACTATTGTTATTCATATCTTAGGTTTCACTTATAGAGATATTAATAATGACACTCAGTCTATGTAGTACTTAATTTTGGTCTGACTAGAAGCAGCAAAACTAGTGGCTATCCATGAATTTTAATTTGTAAAAAGGCAAGTAAGTTTTTAAAGCAGTTTATTACTCTTTTAAACATGTTTTATTTAACAAAATTTGAAACATTTTTTTATAAAAAAACATAACATTACCAAAAGCACAGGTTCAACTTCAAATTTTCATTGTTCTAGCATGTTTTAAAATTAAAATGCAGAAAATTTTTATTAAAAATAAAATATATTTAAATTAAACTAAAAATTATAATTAAAAACCCTATTGGAATAAATGTTGAAAACCCGCGGACGCGCGCTTTAGAATAGAGTCAAATTATTTTCCCGCGCTTTAGGATAATTAGAGATGTCCCGAAAGAGCAGTTTCCTCGAAATCAAAATTCGTTAACTTTCCAAACTCAAAATTGAAATTTTCCGAAATCAAAACGCAGAAAAACAAAGTTTAGTATGACCAATACTCACTTTTTACATTCGATTTACTGCTTATGCAAAATGAAATACACGTAGATGTAGCAGAAATTACTGCTTTTTTAGCGATTTTTGACTTTTCGATTTTAGCTTCCAAATTTTGACTTCTAATTTTATTCGAAATTGAAATTTGCTCTTAATAAAAATTCTAATTTTGGAAAATTCAAATTGAAATTTCGGAACATCTCTAAGCTTTATAAATTATAAGTGTATAGGCCCCTTCCACAGAGGTATTAGATGACCCCTTTCCATGCATATGTATTTGCTAGAGCAGCAGCCAGCAAGAAAAGGCAGCGCGCGCACGCCGCGCAGGCGCTGCGCGCCTGTGCGCGCGCCGCGCTTTAGAAAAATTTCAAAAGTGCGCCGGACGCCGTCCGCGGATTTACAACTTTTTCCTATAGGGATTAAAACAGTTAAGCATTTTATAACACATTTCATGAAATTTATTATTGTTAAGTACTAAAAAAATACAATAAAATTAACTTAGTATACTAAAATTGATTGACATCACTAGAGCTTTTTGTGCCAAATTTGTGCCCTAGCCACATTTTTCCCAAATGACACAAATTATTTGAAGGTTAAATGCCACTTTGGCACATATTAATTTTTAATTTGGCATATCCTCTTTTCAAGTTTTGAGTTATAAATGTTGAAAACCTTTATTTTTATTTTATACAAGCTGTTGAAACCTGTAGATTTTAAACCTGCCAAATTCTAATCCCTGCAACTTTTTGCATGCAATCTAAAATCTGAAGCCATACTCAAAAAAGTTTATTAATAGTTGGGATAGAGTTGAAAAAATTGGAATTAATTTGTGTTAGATTAAAATTTGAAGCAAGCATTGATCTTGTTGATTAGGGTTGCCACGGATTGACAGGTAACATTTGTCTAAAGCATGCACTGGCAAACTCTAGTCTCTGATCTCTGCCTTTCTCTCTATTCCTTAGGTCCTTTAAAACTTATCTGTTCTCTGCTCTCTTCTTTCTCATCTTATCTCTTTTTTATCTTTCCTCTCTTCTCTCTTCTTTTTAATCTCTAGTCTCTTATCTTTCCCCTCTTCTTTGCTTCTTCTCTACTATTTTATCTTTTATCTCTTCTTTCTTTTCCTTTAGGCCTATTTTCTTTTCTTTACATTCCCCCTTTAAATATCTTATGTTCTCTTTCATCTCATGTTTTATCAACTATAGCATTAGCTCAAGTGCTTGAAAAGACTGTAGGATAGAATAGGTACTCTCAATCAGATAGTGGTTAGAAATCTTTCACTTAACTGTAGGGCCTAATAGCTAAATGTAGCCTCTCCACAATGGTGCAAAGAAAGCTATAAACAAATTTTATTCCAAAACACTCTATATTTACTTTATATACTTATCCTTATTACTTGAGTCGAACTTGACCCTTTCCTCTATCTATAGGGAATAAAAAAGTGACACAACAATAGAAAAAGCAGACAAACTTTAAATGCTTACAGTTTCTATCCTGATTGAGTTACAGAGTTGAGACTTAACATTTAGACAAAGAATAAGTCAATAAAGAATTATGTCAATTTTGAAATCAATTGCTTTATGTAGGCCTAAAGCAAACTTATGGCAGCCTAAAGTTAGTCAGTTGTAAATCCCTTGGACACATCTGGCCAGATAAGAAGAGAGGCAGAGGTGGGGATGGTTATTATGCTAACAAAAAGCAGACTAACTTTAAAAGTGCACAACACCTTTCAATATCAACTTTGAGACTCAAAATTTTATACAAATGTGTCAAAGTAGATAAGATTGTTTGTGTCAAATTTGAAGATGATTGGTAAAACTGGAGCAGCAATATCATACATGCCCAACCACAAAACCACAAATTGGGGCCTAGATAGATAATAAGCCTAGGCTAGGCTAGGTCTATATATTTCACTCATTTCCTATTGCTATTGGTAGTAATTAAGAGAGATAGATACTAAAATGGAATTTATTATTTTATTTATTATCTAGTCTAATATTAGCCATAACCAAAAACTAGGCCTAAGGCAGGCGATGTCGATGCCTGCCTTAACTCAACTAAGGCCCTACTCGGATTTGTTTTTTGGTCATGCTACTCGACTAGAGCTCGGCTTGAGCAAAAATCTGGGCTCGTTGAAACTCTATGTCTAGGCCATATGCCTACTCACTGTTAACTATATATAGACAATATCCAGAAAAAGCGGTCCATAAATTTTTGATTCGTTGTCGAAATACAAAATAAAAATAGGCCCCTACATCTCTACGAAAAATATCGAAATGAAGAGAACTGTCCCTAAAAGCAGGCAAAAACTATGTGCAGACAGACCTGTACTTGCTTAATACCGAAGTAAATAAAACCTCAAATAAGCAGTTATCTGTTAACATGAACCCCATGTAACGTAACCATGTTCGAGGCAATTTGGATTATCAAGCCAGCATGCTTAAAAATATTTTTCCGAAAAAACACAGCCCTTTTCATTTAAAAAATCGTAGTGATACATAATTGTTGACTGCAAACTGCAATTGTATGTTTAAGAATATTAAAGATTTTATTTTAACAGAACTAAGCTGCAAATAACCATTACAACATTTAAAATAACATATTCTTATACCTTTGCACGTCTATAAAACTTAATTCCGGACTCTACACAATGGGTACACGCTTGCCCCAAAGAAATTTCCGAGCGAAAGAACTGTGTATCGTAATCTTACAGTATTTTGGCGAACATGAGCTTGGTCACCTATTTATTTTTTCTGGTCTCCGCTGAAGCCCGAAGGTTGTGGGCGAATGTGGCAAGAACGCACCCCTCCACGCCTGGGTGCGTTCTGGGAAGCATGTAAATAAGCAAGCCATATAGGGTCTGCCCCCCTTAATGAATTTGAGGTTGCAGCTAGGGGTAAGGTTGCGCCAGTACTGGGCCTTTAAAATTCTGTAAAATTAATAATAAATTGTACGAAATTTAAGAGTAGTTCAGCATCACGGGGTACAAAATTTATAGTATAAATAAATCCTGATATGCGAAGCTCTAATTTCATAGTTTTCCAGTCAAATATTGTAATTGTTTACTAATTTTTTGCAAAAAATTGTAATTATTACCAACTAGCTAGTAAAAAATAACCTTTGCTCCATATAAACATATACTCAGCAATTAAGTCGCCACTTTATGCGCCAGTGAGAGCACTTCTCTGTGGACTACTCTGAAATAAAAAATACGAGAAAACTGATCTCGGGGTACATGTAGCTTTTTACACCGCTCCACCCACTTCATTCCCCAAAAACTCAAGCAAGTCTGCCGTGGGCGGGGCGTAGCTGAGTTGCGTCACTCGCAAGGTTTGACAGACTTTACCTGTATTCTCTCAAAAGTGGCGAGTGGTGACCACAGACTTTTCAATGTTGCTGGGAATAAATCAATTTAAACGCAAACTATATCATAGATTAAAAAAGTCAAATCATTTTAACGTTTCCACTTTCCCTTGGCAGTATAAAACTAAATGAGCCATTACGCCTATTTTACACGTATATTCTCTTAGGGGTGAGTACAAGAAGACAGGTAAAAGGGCCCGGCTTTGTAAAATAACGACAATCGTTATCGTAATTTTGTCATTTTATTCTAGAATTTTCTACGCCCCTTTATAAAGGCGGCAATTCAAACACTTTTTCCTTACACACGGCGTCAGAAAGTTCTCTAAGCTAGCTATATTTGTAAATCTAGTTTGTATTAGTATATTAATAAATACAACTTAAGCAAATAACTTTAATATGTCTAAAACTCCTGCAATTGGTATTGATCTGGGTACAACCTACTCGTGTGTTGGTGTCTTCCAGCACGGTAAGGTTGAAATTATTGCCAACGATCAGGGCAACCGAACAACTCCCAGCTATGTTGCATTTACTGATACCGAAAGGCTCATCGGTGATTCGGCTAAAAATCAGGTGGCGCTAAATCCTTCCAATACTGTGTTTGGTAAGTCATATTCTTTCTGTCATCTTTTTTACTTGATAATTTAGTATGCATTAATTAGATTAGGTACCTACGATAAGTCGATGACTTGGCGATTGACCAAGAATATCTGCTTTGACCTGTCGTTTAAGTTGTGGCTTAAATTAAGTCGAGTGAAATAAGTAATTTTATTATAAATCCACAGTCCCAAAAGTTTTAAAACCTGTCTAAAATGTCCTATATATTGCTTATAAATCCTGAGGCATAGCTATTCTTTACAATTGCCGTCATTAGGCCTAGCCTAGCTTTAGTTTTGCAAATTTCAAAGCTTATATTTTACTATTAATTAATTCACTTACAGATGCAAAGCGACTCATTGGACGCAAGTTTGATGATTCTGTTGTCCAACAAGACATGAAGCATTGGCCCTTCACTGTTGTCAATGATGGCAGTCGGCCAAAAATTCAAGTTGAGTTCAAAGGTGAAACTAAAAGCTTCTTTGCTGAAGAGATCTCTTCCATGGTCTTGACAAAGATGAAGGAGACTGCAGAGGCATACCTGGGAAAGACCGTCACTGATGCTGTTGTCACTGTGCCTGCCTACTTCAATGATAGTCAGCGTCAAGCCACCAAGGATGCTGGTGCCATTGCTGGCCTGAATGTGCTGCGCATCATCAATGAGCCCACAGCGGCTGCCATTGCATATGGTCTAGACAAGAAGAGTGGCCACGAGAGGAATGTGCTCATCTTTGACCTCGGTGGTGGCACCTTCGATGTGTCCATCCTGACAATCGAGGAGGGCATCTTCGAGGTGAAGTCGACTGCTGGAGACACCCATCTGGGCGGTGAGGACTTTGACAACAGGATGGTGAACCATTTCATCCAGGAGTTCAAGCGCAAATACAAGAAGGACATGAGTGACAACAAGCGCGCTGTGAGGCGTCTGCGCACTGCCTGCGAGAGGGCCAAGCGAACTCTGAGCAGCGCCGCCCAGGCCAACATCGAGATTGACAGCCTATACGAGGGTATTGACTTCTACACGAGCATCACCAGGGCTCGCTTCGAGGAGCTCAACGCCGACCTGTTCCGCGGCACCCTCGAGCCAGTCGAGAAGTCGCTGCGTGACGCCAAGCTCGACAAGGCGTCCATCAACGAGATTGTGCTGGTGGGCGGCTCGACTCGAATCCCGAAGATCCAGAAGCTGCTGCAGGTGAGCAACTTGAAGTTTTTTAGATACTTCTTAGAAATTAAAGCTTGAGTAGTTAATTCAGCTGTTCTGCGAACTCAGATGATGATATTCTGTAAGGTATTCGCGGTTTCGACAGACGGACCTGCAGTGGGTTCTCTGATGCCCAAGACCTTCCTTAGTCTGATGCTGAGATTCGCACCTGCAGTAGGATTACTTATTGCTTATTGTTAGTGTAGGCTAAAGCACTGGCCACATACATGCGCAACGTCCAAAATTCGGTCGGCCGTGCGACTTAGTTTTAACAAAAATGCGACGTAGTTTTTGGCCAAAAATGCGACTTACATGTAAAAAAAACCCTAAAGCAAAATTAACGCAACTTTGGGTAAACGGCGGGAGTAACTATGACTGTCTTATCAGGCAAAAATGCCTCGTCAGCTACTTAGTACTACTGCGTGGGTATTTTTTGGGTGGGCATTTTTTGCGACTTCCTTGGTTGGCTGCCAAATCAGTCGGCCGACTCGGCCGACTGTTGCGCATGTATGACTGGCCAGCCAGAGCTCTCACAGATGATGATATTCTGTAAGGTATTCGCGGTTTCGACAGACGGACCTGCAGTGGGTTCTCTGATGCCCAAGACCTTCCTTAGTCTGATGCTGAGATTCGCACCTTCAGTAGGATTACTTATTTGCTTATTGTTAGTGTAGGCTAAAGCACTGGCCAGCCAGAGCTCTCTCAGATGATGATATTCTGTAAGGTATTCGCGGTTTCGACAGACGGACCTGCAGTGGGTTCTCTGATGCCCAAGACCTTCCTTAGTCTGATGCGAAGGCTGGCCCAGTGGGGAGCTCAGAACAAAGCAAAGCAGTCCATCTGTAATCCCCATCGTCATCCCCACCCGCCATCTCGCAGGACTTCTTCAGCGGCAAGGAGCTCAACAAGTCGATCAACCCGGACGAGGCCGTCGCCTACGGCGCCGCCGTCCAGGCCGCCATTCTGCACGGCGACAAGTCCGAGGCGGTGCAGGACCTCCTGCTGCTGGACGTGACGCCACTGTCGCTCGGCATCGAGACCGCTGGCGGCGTGATGACGGCCCTCATCAAGCGGAACACCACCATCCCCACCAAGCAGACGCAGACGTTCACCACCTACTCGGACAACCAGCCTGGCGTTCTAATCCAGGTGTACGAAGGCGAGCGCGCCATGACCAAGGACAACAACCTGCTGGGCAAGTTCGAGCTGTCCGGCATCCCGCCGGCTCCGCGCGGAGTCCCCCAGATCGAGGTGACCTTCGACATCGACTCCAACGGCATTCTCAACGTGTCCGCCGTGGAGAAAAGCACCAACAAGGAGAACAAGATCACCATCACCAACGACAAGGGCCGTCTCAGCAAGGAGGACATCGAGCGGATGGTCAACGAGGCCGAGCGCTACAAGGCCGAGGACGACAAGCAGAAGGAGCGCGTCTCGGCCAAGAACTCGCTCGAGAGCTACGCCTTCTCCATGCGCCAGACTGTCGAGGACGAGAAGCTCAAGGACAAGATCTCCGAGGACGACAAGAAGACCATCCTGGACAAGTGCAACGACGTCATCAAGTGGCTCGACGCCAACCAGACCGCCGAGAAGGACGAATACGACCATCAGCAGAAGGAGCTCGAGAAGGTGTGCAACCCCATCATCACCAAGCTGTACCAGGCCGCTGGCGGAGCCGGTGGAATGCCCGGTAGCATGCCTGGCGGCTTCCCCGGTGGCGCTCCTGGTGCTGGCGCTGCTGGCGGCCAGAGCGGCGGCGGCGGCAGCGGTGGCGGCTCCGGCCCCACCATCGAGGAGGTCGACTAAAGTTTCTAAACGAAAGTGCTGCTTTGGTGGCTTTTGTGACAGTCCGTTTTTAATAACTAAACCTTATAAGTAAGAGTAAAGTGGTTGCGTGTACCCGAGCGTCAGTACCATGCTGGCTGTTAGATCGAATTTCATCGATGCGATCGACCTTTTGCAGGTGTCTGGTTTTTTTAAATATGCCAATTTACAGCAGTTTTTTTACTCTGCCTCTTCCATCTGGCCTGTAAGCTAAATACTAAAATACAAAATTATCCAGTTCGAACTTAAAAGTCAACTTATTACATACCAATAATATTTTATTTAAGTTTTTGGTTTTTGTTAAAAATGTTAATCTTTATAAAAACTACCGGACCCTTTATTTCTCAAGTTTCTCAGGTTATTGGAAAATCACTTAATTTTGGTAGTTACAATGTACTAATTTGTTTTTTTACTTGTAGTTGTCATGAAATGAAAATACCAGAGAAACCTAGCGCGGAAGTTAAATATTTCTGTCCTTAAGTTAACTCACAGCGGCTTAGCCACAAACAATTGCTTGCGAACGACGACTTCACTAAAGACATCGGTATTTCCTGGAAATATTTGTACTACACAGTATGTTTGATAAAAAACGTACATTTAAAGTCCATCATTTTGGAAAGAAGTCTTACACTCGTAGAGATTTTGCGTCGCGGGCTCTAAATGTACATGCAGCCCGAGCCCGTAATTGATATTTTCCTAGGTTGCAGCTCGTACTTTATACGCGTATAGTAAATATGCGATACTAACTTACGCATTAATGCATTAATTCATACAACTACAGTCTACAGGTCCATTAAGACAGCTTTATTTTCGTAGTTTATTAACTTTATTGATACGAGCAAGCTACGTGTAAAGCTGCAGTTGATGAAAAGTCAAGCATATTTCCCAGAGTCTCAGAACCATGGCTTGTCTCCATAATAAAAATGCTATATGGAGCTTTCTAAACAAATCTGTGTACATGTACCAAATGCAGACACCGGTAATTTTAAATAGTTCAAGTGGTCTCCTGTGCCGAGGAATACTGATCAAACAATAATTAAGAGTCAAAAGTACAATGTAATCGCTACTTCGGAAAGCTAAATGCAACACTATTATATAGAAGCGACGTATACATGTACATGTCCATGTACTTTGCATACATTATAATTGTCTCTGTCCATGTCTGCGTGGTCTGTAAGTAAACTTTCTGCAGATACATGTACATATAAAGTATATATAATGTACACTGTAGATGTTAGATGTACTTGTAAATGACATACGCACCATTGATTTAGTCGGTGCAATGGTTGCAAAATGTACATGTAAGAAAGGACAGACAGGATTAAATGGATTTCCATGTAGCTTTACAAAATTAGGAAGCTTAACTGAAATCGATTGCTAGCTACACTAAATATTACCAAGGACAACTTAAGTAGAAGGACGCTACACTCGAAATCTATGGTAAATGTTTTGAAGGCAACTTTTCGCCGAAAAATACACGTGTAAACAGAGATAAGAGGTTTTCATTTTTTCAGCACAAAAATTATTATTGCTTTTGATAGGAGGCAGATCCAGTGTTCATCTTTTTGATATGCTGTGCCTTTCTTATTGCTCTATCAATATTCATAAAACTTTTCGTTCAGAAATAGTTTTTAAGGCAGGTTTCACCGGAAAACAATACTGAGATAGGAAATTTCACGATTTTCAAAACTAAAAGTGTTTGGGTCTCTTAACAGTGTCAAGGAAAGTTCTAATCACACTGCACACTATTTTTGTGCCTCACACTGCTGCTCTATAACGACGCATTAATCGATTTTTCATGTTAAATTGGTCTTGTCTTTTTTTAAACGTTTTTTCAAGTGACAGACCAATTTATGGGAATAAATTGCCCATTTTCCCATTTATTACCGTACATCTACACTTAAATCCTTTTTCCCATAAAAGATTGCCAGGTCAATGATTAATATTTCCTATTTCAAATTTATAAGTAGCTCTCACAGGAGATTCCCAATTTGCGTATTTCCCACCAGGAAATTCTCAATTTCAGTATTTCCCACTAGGCAGGTAATTCCTGATTTCAGTATTTCCCACTAGGCAGGAAATTCCTGATTTCAGTATTTCCCACAGAAGATTCCCGATTTGAGTATTTCCCGCCACAGGGGATTTCCCATTGGAGTATTTTCAGAAGCACTATTTGGTAGTATTTTCAATAGTAATTGGAAATATACCATGGAAAATGTTAGTATTGGGCAATCTTTTATGGGAAAGGATTTAAGTGTGCGGTAATCATGTGGTAGTCACGTGACTGCTCTCAGCCAATAGCGAATTACATGTGTGTGTTGCCAATAGAAACGGCCGAGTGATTCCCAAGGTTGCGCATGTATGAGTCCGCAGAGTCGGTAATACAGTAATAAATACTGAACCACATACTGAACCAGTCGACGTTCTTTAACCAAGTAAAAATAATCCAAAACCGGACATTTTTGAAACTGAATAATTGAAAAACCGAATATAAGGCCTAGAAAAGTATAGGCCTAGCGCCGCGAGAACGCCTGGAAATAAATGAACCAAACTGTATATTTTTTCGGTTTAAAATGAAGACGAAATGCTTACTTATGCGGTATGCTAAGTATTTGTTTGTAGAAAACTGGAGCAGGTCAAGGCGATGCAACCCCGGACAAAAAAACAATTGTTTTAGTCAAAAGGGCTGAAAGAAAAACAAGGCTGACAAAAAATCTCACTACTGAAGCCAAAAATGACACAGCGGTTTTAATAATCTACAGAAGTGAGACTATATGACATAGTGGGAGGAAATCTTACGTTTGATGACGAAAATAACAGATTATATTATTATTATTGGTATTTTTAGTTATTAATATTACAAAACTTGTTTATTATTGAATTATTAATCCTCCTCAGAACAAAAATTCTGACATCAACAAGACTGGGATGTGATGGCGAACAAGGAGATGGAGTAGCAGCAATAAAAGTACACCGTCATATGATCATTAATTAGACAAGTCGCATGTAGCGAATGTTTCAGCTCGGGGAAGTATTATAATCCAGGTACAAGCCAGGGTCAAAGCTGACAAACAGAATTCTTCACTGATAATTGATGTTCCAGTCAGATTTCACACTATTTTTAGTCGACCTCCTCGATGGTGGGGCCGGAGCCGCCACCGCTGCCGCCGCCGCCGCCGCTCTGGCCGCCAGCAGCGCCAGCACCAGGAGCGCCACCGGGGAAGCCGCCAGGCATGCTACCGGGCATTCCACCGGCTCCGCCAGCGGCCTGGTACAGCTTGGTGATGATGGGGTTGCACACCTTCTCGAGCTCCTTCTGCTGATGGTCGTATTCGTCCTTCTCGGCGGTCTGGTTGGCGTCGAGCCACTTGATGACGTCGTTGCACTTGTCCAGGATGGTCTTCTTGTCGTCCTCGGAGATCTTGTCCTTGAGCTTCTCGTCCTCGACAGTCTGGCGCATGGAGAAGGCGTAGCTCTCGAGCGAGTTCTTGGCCGAGACGCGCTCCTTCTGCTTGTCGTCCTCGGCCTTGTAGCGCTCGGCCTCGTTGACCATCCGCTCGATGTCCTCCTTGCTGAGACGGCCCTTGTCGTTGGTGATGGTGATCTTGTTCTCCTTGTTGGTGCTTTTCTCCACGGCGGACACGTTGAGAATGCCGTTGGAGTCGATGTCGAAGGTCACCTCGATCTGGGGGACTCCGCGCGGAGCCGGCGGGATGCCGGACAGCTCGAACTTGCCCAGCAGGTTGTTGTCCTTGGTCATGGCGCGCTCGCCTTCGTACACCTGGATTAGAACGCCAGGCTGGTTGTCCGAGTAGGTGGTGAACGTCTGCGTCTGCTTGGTGGGGATGGTGGTGTTCCGCTTGATGAGGGCCGTCATCACGCCGCCAGCGGTCTCGATGCCGAGCGACAGTGGCGTCACGTCCAGCAGCAGGAGGTCCTGCACCGCCTCGGACTTGTCGCCGTGCAGAATGGCGGCCTGGACGGCGGCGCCGTAGGCGACGGCCTCGTCCGGGTTGATTGACTTGTTGAGCTCCTTGCCGCTGAAGAAGTCCTGCGAGATGGCGGGTGGGGATGACGATGGGGATTACAGATGGACTGCTTTGCTTTGTTCCGAGCTCCCCACTGGGCCAGCCTCAGCATCAGACTAAGGAAGGTCTTGGGCATCAGAGAACCCACTGCAGGTCCGTCTGTCGAAACCGCGAATACCTTACAGAATATCATCATCTGAGAGAGCTCTGGCTGGCCAGTGCTTTAGCCTACACTAACAATAAGCAAATAAGTAATCCTACTGAAGGTGCGAATCTCAGCATCAGACTAAGGAAGGTCTTGGGCATCAGAGAACCCACTGCAGGTCCGTCTGTCGAAACCGCGAATACCTTACAGAATATCATCATCTGAGAGAGCTCTGGCTGGCCAGTGCTTTAGCCTACACTAACAATAAGCAAATAAGTAATCCTACTGAAGGTGCGAATCTCAGCATCAGACTAAGGAAGGTCTTGGGCATCAGAGAACCCACTGCAGGTCCGTCTGTCGAAACCGCGAATACCTTACAGAATATCATCATCTGAGAGAGCTCTGGCTGGCCAGTGCTTTAGCCTACACTAACAATAAGCAAATAAGTAATCCTACTGAAGGTGCGAATCTCAGCATCAGACTAAGGAAGGTCTTGGGCATCAGAGAACCCACTGCAGGTCCGTCTGTCGAAACCGCGAATACCTTACAGAATATCATCATCTGAGTTCGCAGAACAGCTGAATTAACTACTCAAGCTTTAATTTCTAAGAAGTATCTAAAAAACTTCAAGTTGCTCACCTGCAGCAGCTTCTGGATCTTCGGGATTCGAGTCGAGCCGCCCACCAGCACAATCTCGTTGATGGACGCCTTGTCGAGCTTGGCGTCACGCAGCGACTTCTCGACTGGCTCGAGGGTGCCGCGGAACAGGTCGGCGTTGAGCTCCTCGAAGCGAGCCCTGGTGATGCTCGTGTAGAAGTCAATACCCTCGTATAGGCTGTCAATCTCGATGTTGGCCTGGGCGGCGCTGCTCAGAGTTCGCTTGGCCCTCTCGCAGGCAGTGCGCAGACGCCTCACAGCGCGCTTGTTGTCACTCATGTCCTTCTTGTACTTGCGCTTGAACTCCTGGATGAAATGGTTCACCATCCTGTTGTCAAAGTCCTCACCGCCCAGATGGGTGTCTCCAGCAGTCGACTTCACCTCGAAGATGCCCTCTTCGATTGTCAGGATGGACACATCGAAGGTGCCACCACCGAGGTCAAAGATGAGCACATTCCTCTCGTGGCCACTCTTCTTGTCTAGACCATATGCAATGGCAGCAGCTGTGGGCTCGTTGATGATGCGCAGCACATTCAGGCCAGCAATGGCACCAGCATCCTTGGTGGCTTGACGCTGACTATCATTGAAGTAGGCAGGCACAGTGACAACAGCATCAGTGACGGTCTTTCCCAGGTATGCCTCTGCAGTCTCCTTCATCTTTGTCAAGACCATGGAAGAAATCTCCTCAGCAAAGAAGGTCTTAGTTTCACCTTTGTACTCAACTTGAATCTTAGGCCTGCCAGAATCATTGATGACAGTGAAAGGCCAATGCTTCATGTCTTGTTGGACTACAGAATCATCAAACTTGCGCCCAATGAGTCGCTTGGCATCTGTGAATTAGGAAAAAGAAATATCCATTCAAAATGTAAAATGACAAAAAAGAAAATGGATCAATATTAATGTTTTTATACAACTTAACCATATAATTTTGATCAATACAAATAACAAGTTGAGGAAAAATTAAAATAGCTTTATTAGAATTTTTGCAGCTAGACATTCTTATTGATTTTTAATAAAAAAATAAAAAATAATTTAAAATAGAATATAATTTATTAAGCTAGGTCTATTGTTATATGAATATGGGCATTAAAGTTTAAGACTTTTCTATGAATAATGCTATTTTGTAACAATATATCTAGGCATACAATAGCCTGATAGGGTATGCTTTATGAATTTTATTCAATACATTACTATATTAGGTTAGACCTAGTAAATTAAATAGGCCCACTTAATAAAATTAGGTTTATAAAGATAGTTATATTACAATTAACTTATATAGACATAGTTCTAGAAATAGCCTGGTTAAACTTTAATTATCTCTACTGAAAAAAGTTAAGATTAATCAGTAGACCTAATCACAGACAATATTAAACTGCTTACCAAAGACTGTGTTTGATGGGTTTAATGCGACTTGATTTTTTGCAGAATCGCCAATAAGACGTTCTGTGTCAGTAAATGCAACATAGCTCGGCGTTGTGCGATTTCCTTGGTCGTTGGCAATGATTTCCACTTTGCCATGCTGAAAGACACCGACGCAGGAGTAGGTAGTGCCGAGATCAATGCCAATAGCGGGAGCCTTTGCCATGATGCTCGATTAAGTCAATAATCAATAATGTTGCGTTACAGACTTGAAATTAGAACAGTAAAATTTCGATTCTAACTGCAAGAATATGCTTTAGGAGGTGCTTGCTACAGAAAAATACAGATAAATACACATCAGACGCTCAGAGCGCGCTATATATAAATGCAGTGAAGGTGGGCCGGCGAAAAATCTAGAAAAGAAAATTCTAGAAACTTCTTTTTAAATGACTAAGTCAAATAACGACAATCGTAACTAACAAAATTAGGTTAAAAATCCGTAAATTTGCATCACAGCTTCTTTGAGTTTTTGTCGCAATATTTTAGTTTTATAAATAAAAGTAAATGAATACTCGACAGGAAATTATCTCAAAGGAAAGGGACTTGACCGGGAGTTCTGAAAGGCAGCTATAAAATACTTCAGGAACTGGGATCTCTGAAGGAAAGGGAACTGATACTCGACTGAGGCAATTCCTGCATTACAACAGCTTTATGTGCGAGTCCTTGAATTACATGCATTTAAAGGATATTGGATCAATAGATTGTTACATGTATTTAGAATCGTATATCTTTGATCAGTGCTTAAATGGTTGATCAATGGTCTCTCTTACGGGCGTGGCCGGGCGATCATGCAGTTTAGTTTTGTTCCATAGAACTGGATTAAAGTGCTTTTTTCTGTGCTACAAACAAACCCACGAATAAAAAGATTGCTTCAAAGAAGAGATGCATTTTTCGTTTTGGAATAATTATCATTTTCGTCACCATTTCATACTGCACGTACTATAAATCAATATTATATTACATTTACTCATGTACACTGTATGTTGTACATACACACAAATATGAACATGTAGGAACATGTACATTCACAAATACAGTGAACAAGTATGCACCTGCTGTACATGTGCATGTGGTACACTCTGGGTACACATCGATTTTATGGTGGGGGGACGAAAGGACAAAGAATTCTACATGCATGCATGTACATGTACAACGTGACATTGACTATTTCCTACATGTATTTTCAGAATCGGTACGGTGTTGTCAGCGCTCAAATTTTAGCACCACAGGCACTCGATCATTTTTGCGCCGCATCCAGGCCCTCATTTTTGCGCAGCAGCAGGCACTTATGCATTTTAATGTAGTTCCGCAGGCGCTTATACAGTACATGTATATAATATACTGTATATATGTATATTTTGTCGCCCTGAAGCAAAATTCTTGATTTCCATAACGGGTCGGTAGCATTGGCATGACCCCCACAGATTTTCTGGAGTGACGTACATATTGTCCGCCCCTGCCGCCCTAGCTAGCTACGTCTTCCCGGTGGCGACATGTTAAACTTAATATGGTTGTTAAGCTTGAATGGCGCCGCGGAGAAAAGAGAGAAGATAATTGGAAGAAGCGGGGAGATCGAGCTATCAGGGGAAAGAAAGAAGAGATCAATGAGATAGGGCCGGGAGGAGAATGCATGTACTGTACATGTACATTTACATGTAGTATACTTACATGTATATGCATATAGATAGGGCAGTTAGTATAGGGAAGAGAATTACCGAGTAAGTGTGGAGAGGACAGACCCGGAGCAGTTAATAAGATGGAAAAGAATTCTTTAGAAATAAAAACGGCTTTAGAAAAACGAAGAATTCAGTCAATTTGTTTCCATTCACAAATTAATTGCAGTCATTTATGCTGGTGTGCACTCAAACATAAGTACGCATGTACTACATCGCCATAGACAAACCTTGAATTTTCTCGGCTTATTTATGCAGTTTTAGCTTGGCGGCCTACGCTAAAATCTGCCTATCATATTGCAACGCTCGTTAATTTTTTATCGTCAACTTTCAAAATCATCAAAACAATGTCCGACTTAAGACAGTCAGTCAGACAGGGAATCGTGAAGCATCTCTACAAAAGCGAATTCCAGCACGTTCACGACAGCGCCACAGCTGGCTTCGGCAGAGCTGGCAGCATAAAGTCGGACACCACCAGCCAGGAATCGTTTATAACGCGGCATTCAACTCAACAACGCCAGCCGTCGG
Organism: Macrostomum lignano; assembly: GCA_002269645.1. NCBI lineage: Eukaryota > Metazoa > Platyhelminthes > Macrostomidae > Macrostomum > Macrostomum lignano. The sequence continues at coordinate 56,263 of NIVC01002591.1, read as the reverse complement.
TGTCCGGTAGAGCTTCCGCAGCAACGACAACTGTTAATGATAGCAGGCCTCGCCCAGACGCCAGCGTGCCTAACTTGACCGTCACCCACAGCAGCATCTGCGACGGTTTGTCAATCAGCTTGACCTTCGTCACCTGCCTTCTATACGCAACCGGCTTCTATCTGTGGCTGTTCCACGGCCTGTTCCCGGCAGAGAATGCCGGCCTGCAATCAGCTGCTGACATCGGGATCTACAGTCTGTGCAGCGCTAGCGGACTTCTACTGATGCACATCCTGCTGTGTTTCGGCCGGGTGGCGCTAAACTCCTCGCCGTCCCAACGCGAACTGGAACTGTTTACGGCCTTCTCCAGGCAGTGCAAAATGCTCACCGCAGAGGTGCACGAAGTCGAGAGTGCGGCGACGGCGGCTGCTTCCGCGACAACTGATTTTAACGACGATTCCGATCAGTTGGAGCCCTCCGCCTTGTTGATGTCGCGGAGGTAGTTTTGAATGCAGCTTGCGACTCGCTTAACGATTTCAAATTGTTTAGAAATAAAGCATATGCATGCATACTTATAGTCTGTTTGTGGAAAACAATACTGTGATTACAGTTAATAAACGGCAGTTCATGCGAGCCCATCGGTGAAATATTATTAGATACGTTAGTGAATTATGCAAGCATAGTTGCATGGTCGCACTTTCCTGATCGCCTCTCTTTCCCCTATTTTGCTGAGTTTTAGACTTATGGTCTCCTGTCTTTCCTCTGCCTCTCCCCTCTCTCCTTCTTCCCCTCCCCTATCCTTCCTCTCTTCTCTGTTCTTCTTGCTCTCCTCTCTCTTCTCTCCTTATTTAACTCCCCTCTCTCCTTCTTCCCCTCTGCTCTCTCCTTCCCCTTATCCCTCTCCGTCGTCCTTCCCCTCCCCAATTCTCTCCTTCGTCGCCTCCCTTCTCCCCTTCTTCCCCTCTCCTCTTTCCTTCTTCCCCTTATCTTTCCTTCTTCCCCTTATCTCTCTTTCTTCCCCTTATCTCTCTTTCTTCCCCTTATCTTTCCTTCTTCCCCTTATCTTTCCTTCTTCCCCTTATCTCTCTTTCTTCCCTTATCTTTCCTTCTTCCCCTTATCTTTCCTTCTTCCCCTTATCTTTCTTTCTTCCCCTTATCTCTCTTTCTTCCCCTTATCTTTCCTTCTTCCCCTTATCTTTCCTTCTTCCCCTTATCTCTCTTTCTTCCCCTTATCTTTCCTTCTTCCCCTTATCTTTCCTTCTTCCCCTTATCTTTCCTTCTTCCCCTTATCTTTCCTTCTTCCCCTTATCTCTCTTTCTTCCCTTATCTCCCTCCTTCTTCCCCTTATCTCTCTTTCTTCCCTTATCTCTCTCCTTCTTCCCCTCCCTTCTCTCCTTCTTCCTCTCCTCTACCTGCCCAATACTCAATTCGTTCTCTTTCTTATGTTAAGTATTATCATTCCTACTGCATGCGTATTAGCAATAAGACGACATCTGTTCGAGTTAAATGTCGAACATAATTTAGAAAAAAAGAATCAGCACAGCTTTTTTGAAGAACCCTAATTTTTAGCACAACGGACTTAGCTCAATTGAAACTGGCACATTGCGGACGTGAATACATTTCTCACAATATAATTTAAACTCAAATCCTTGAAGTCGAAAATGAAATGACAGCCTGTTTAACTCGTTGGAATGTGTATATGGCTTCACTTGCAGAAAGTTTTGGTTTAGTACCTAGTTAGACGACTTGCTATTCATGCCTGCACACACAACGCGAGTCCTTTAACCTCAAGCTGTACTCGCTTTTTGGCCCAACATTCTATTATTAGACAGTGTTTCATTTTATACGTCTGTGACACGTGGGTTGTACGTGCAGCGGCAGCGTGGGTGCAAAAAAAGAGAACTTTGAGCTTTAAGTGCGACAGCTACATAGAATCTTCTAGAAAGTTCGAGGAATTTTTGACCTATTTTTACGTAAATAAATTGTCGAAAAAAACCTATTGCTGCGTATTGACCTACTGATAGTAGAAAGCATGGATTATTTAAATACTATAGCATTAAACAATCGCAGAGATTGGAAGGCTGAGAAAACTGAACTTTTATGAATTATCAACAATTGAAGCTCAAGAATCATATTAGGCTTGTAATTTCTAGTTAGTTTTTGACGCTTTTCTATATTATATTGCTGCGAAGTTTGTATCGGACAAATGGAAAGGTGTTATGTACATGTAGGATAGGTAATAGTGCAGGGAGGTTCGAGGCAGTGCTGGGAGCTGGGGGTAGTGCAGGGAGCATATGGGTAGTGCAGGGAGCATATGGGTAGTGCAGGGAGCATATGGGTAGTGCAGGGAGCATATGGGTAGTGCAGGGAGCATATGGGTAGTGCAGGGAGCATATGGGTAGTGCAGGGAGCATATGGGTAGTGCAGGGAGCAAATGGGTAGCGCAGGGAGCATATGGGTAGTTCAGGGAGCATGGGGGTAGTGCAGGGAGCATATGGGTAGTGCAGGGAGCATGGGGGTAGTGCAGGGAGCATATGGGTAGTGCAGGGAGCATGGGGGTAGTGCAGGGAGCATATGGGTAGTGCAGGGAGCATATGGGTAGTTCAGGGAGCATGGGGGTAGTGCAGGGAGCATGGGGGTAGTGCAGGGAGCATATGGGTAGTGCAGGGAGCATATGGGTAGTTCAGGGAGCATGGGGGTAGTGCAGGGAGCATATGGGTAGTGCAGGGAGCATGGGGGTAGTGCAGGGAGCATATGGGTAGTGCAGGGAGCGTGGGTACAGTGCAGGGAGAATGCAGGGGCAGTGCAGTTTATCTGGCGGTAATTCAGAGTTGGGAACAAAATGGTTTTGGGTAGAGCAAAAGGACAGTTCTGAATCAGATGTAGAACAGTGAGACTGGGATAGTGTATAAGAAGTGACATTAACAAGGGCACGAAAGCATGCAGTATTCAATTTGCAATAAACTCCTAATTTTCAAATTAATCAATTTTTGGAGCAGTTGACCCTTAACCAGCAGCATCTGTCGCCTCCCAATTCTCCCCGTGGTGCATAATTAAAGTCCACGCGCTGACCTCTCCATCGGGCATTCCAGTGTATACAAACAGGATGGAAGAACATCAAAGTCGCGTGGCAGGATTTCCGAAAAAAAAGTTTTTTCATTAATTTTAAATATGCGCGTGACGTGGCCCCCTATTGCAATCCCATTCAAGCCAGCTTGCCAGCTTCTCCTATTGGACGCAGCTTCATCTTCCCAGCATCATCTCATCGTCTGGTGAAGCCTGATTGGCCGGCGCGAGTCTGAGGGAAGCGCGATCTCCCATCGGCGACTCTGCCCGAATCCCCGACTTTGCTCCCCATGCGGGCTCCTCACCTCCGCAATTTAAAGTGTTGAAAGTTTGAATAATTGAGGCCCAGTTAAATTATTCACCCCCCAGAACCTCGCTCCAGCTCTCTCTCTCTCTGTGTGTGTGCCTCAGACACGAAACTCTCACCCTGACACACACACACACCCCACACAGCTTCTCATTCCGAACCTGGTCGATTCTCACTCGGAAAGGTGACTCCTTGGCAAATTCAATTCTTTGTCTTACTGCATTATTCAAGGCCGCCGCTGCACTTGCCGCGAAATCCACTTCTCGGCACAGCAACCCCCGTCATCCCGCGACTAAACCAGCAGACACCGCATGGTAATTAACCTGGCCAATTAGTTTTAGGAAAACATAGGCACATAAAAACTACCCCACCTCTCTACGGATTCAAGATGGCCGCGGCGTCAACAACGGCTGCCGTGTCCGCTAGCAGTCCGCACCATGACCAGCAGCTGGGCATGTCTGACAGCCTGTATCCTGCGGGCGGCTCCGCCAGTCACTACAGAGCCTCGCCCTGGGACATGGCCGTCAGAAGATGCGGCAGTGGCGTAAGTTTGGCATCGGTTAGTTCCTTTGCTTGTCTCATTATGCACGGGCTTAGCTAGGTATTTTATTGAAGGGCGGCGGCACCAGGGCTTTAGCAGCAGGGCCTTTAGCACCAGGGGCTATAGCACCAGGGGCTTTAGCACCAGGGGCTTTAGCACCAGTGGCTTTAGCACCAGTGGCTTTAGCACCAGGGGCTTTAGCACCAGGGGCTATAGCACCAGGGGCTTTAGCACCAGGGGCTTTAGCACCAGTGGCTTTAGCACCAGTGGCTTTAGCACCAGGGGCTTTATCACCAAGGGCTTTAGCACCAAGGGCTTTATCACCAAGGGGCTTTAGCACCAGTGGCTTTAGCACCAGTGGCTTTAGCACCAGGGGCTTTAGCACCAGTGGCTTTAGCACCAATGGCTTTAGCACCAGGGGCTTTAGCACCAATGGCTTTAGCACCAGGGGCTTTAGCACCAGGGGCTTTAACACCAGGGGCTTTAGCACCAGTGGCTTTAGCACCAATGGCTTTAGCACCAGTGGCTTTAGCACCAGTGGCTTTAGCACCAATGGCTTTAGCACCAGGGGCTTTAGCACCAGGGGCTTTAGCACCAGGGGCTTTAACACCAGGGGCTTTAACACCAGGGGCGCCAGCACCAGCGGCGCTTTGGAATAAGTAACGAAACAAGAGGAATCACAAGAAAGTTTCACTGCCCACCCTATACTCGTACATCTATTCACAGTTTCCAGCACTTGCTCATTATAACGAAAACGTATCAATATAGGAAGTGACAGTCTTTCTAGCTCAACTATTTTCATTATTTAAACAGATAATATTCACTGTGTAAGGCTTGCAAGAGGTTTGAAAGAGTCCATCGCTCACTGAAAAGTCGAATGCATAAAGAAACTCAACAATTTTAGACCACAGCTGCTTCGTTCTCGCTGGACGAGCACCAGCTGCTGGCTCGGGCTGCCACCACTCTGGTGGACGGCGGCGGCAGCAGTGGGGTCGGCGCCGAGATGAAGCCGTCCGGCGGTCCGCACGGCATGCCGATGCCAGCCTTCCTGCGTCAGCACCAGGAGAATTTGTACACGCAGATGCAGCCGCCGCCGCATCCGCTCTACATGCAGCAGGACCAGCTGCATCAGCAGCAGCATCATCATCAGCAGCATCAGCATCAGCATCAGCAGCAGCAGCTTCAACACCAACAGGAGCTCAGCCACCATCATCATCACATGCAGGCGATGGTTGGCTACGGAGGCTACCACAACCTGGCTTATCCGACTAACCCTCACATGGTCGCCGCTGCAGGTCACCAGCAGTTGCAGCAACAGCAGCTGCATCACCAGGTGCATGAACAACAGCAGCAGCAGTTACAGCAGCAACAGCAGCACCTGCAGCAGCAGCACCAGCAGCAGTGCATGAGCCCTACATCGCACTATGCAAGCGTCGCTGCCGCCACCGCCGTAGAACTGATGGACTACGATCCCAGGGAGCTCGAAGCCTTCGCTGAACGCTTCAAACAGCGTCGAATTAAACTTGGCGTAACTCAAGCCGACGTTGGCAAAGCTTTAGGCAATCTGAAGCTTCCGGGCGTTGGCTCTCTGTCGCAGTCAACCATCTGCAGATTTGAGTCGCTGACGCTCAGTCACAACAACATGATCGCGCTCAAGCCGGTGCTCCAGGCCTGGCTAGAAGAGGCTGAGCACGTTGCCATGGAGCGGCAGAAGAACCCGGACGTCTACGGCGACGGGCTGGACAAGAAGCGCAAGCGGACGTCCATAACGGACGCGGAGAAGCGTTCGCTAGAGGCCTACTTCCACGTGCAGCCCCGACCGTCCTCGGAGAAGATCGCCCAGATTGCCGAGAAGCTCAACCTGAAGAAGAATGTCGTCCGAGTCTGGTTCTGCAACCAGCGCCAGAAGCAGAAGCGAATGAAATTCGCCACCCCGGGCATGCACCCGAGCCCGCACTGACCTTTATTCCACAGCAACCATGCAGGTACATGTACAATTGCAACCCTCATTCAGCCATTGAGAGATGTTGACACATAGATTGACTAATTATCATAATTCTTACGGAGATCTTTTTGGTAAATTTTGACTCCTCAAAAACACCTAGGGCATACAAGAAACCCTTATGGAAAAAACAATGGAACACCTGAATTGTCCTGTGAACCCCCCTCCCACCGAGACCCCTGTAACAACCCCAGTTATAACCTTTCTCTGTTGGTACACAAGCAGGAGAGATAAAAATGTGTCCTTTGTTTTTTCTACTTGTACTACAACTACAGTTGGTAACTAATTTATAATTTATTTCAATCTACCCTAACTGTACATATAGGCGTACACAAGAGCGCAAGTGGATCCAAAGGACTCAAGATATTGAATTTCTGTGATGTTTTCAAGCCCATCTATACTGAATAAAGTACCATGGGCGACCAACCTTAGTGTCAGGTAGAAACTTTAAACTTATGTATGTAATGCATTGTCATGGACAGCTGAAGTAGAAGTACGCTCACTCGACTTTCTTTGAAATGAGCTGGAGGCAGATAAAAAACGTGCATTTGTCATATTGCTTGCTAGAGGAACAGATCCTCTAGAAGCAATACTTTCTAAGAAAGAACAGCCCCTCTAGAAGCAATTCTATAAGTATTTAGCATGCCCATAGAGAAAGCACAGCTCTGAATGGGGCTTTCGCCATAGAAAAATACGGTGGAGAAGTCTCATTTTCTCTACGACCTCCAGCTCATTTTTTAGAAAATATAGTGTATAGTTTTTACTTTTTGGTTGTCCATGAGCTCTGGTTGTTTATCATGTGTGTTAGTTTATGTATTTGAAAGTCTGCACGCTAGATATGCACAATTTATATACCGCGTGTTCACAAACAAAATCGATTTTTTATGTACAAGTAAGAATGGTTTTAGAGCATGTACATGTACTATTAAGACAGATTTATTGAGGACTTTATTGTCCCAGCTTGTTCTCTACTAATAAAAATATGCTTCGCTTCCTAGAACTTTGTCCATTCTTGGTGTTGAAAGTGTACGATTGTCGTTCTCATTTTAGTAAACACGGTAGCAACCGCTAGCTTGCGTCTGCAACAGCTGCTGTTTGTGTTTGTTATTCTGTTTGCGCTTCAATTTGCTTAAAGACGGTGTTTACAAGCATTCAAACTAAAATATACTGTACATAAGGTATGAATATTTGTCGAATTGTTTAATGTAGGATTCATACATCGATTTTGCGTGCTTAAATGGTCTATGCACGAGTGCGCGCAGGATCTAAAGTATTAAGCCAACGTAATACAATGAAAATTTGCAACTAAGCTGTGAACTCAAAAGTTGCTTCAAGACTGGTTCCAGTGTCGCTTCAGGAGTAGGGGGTTCCAGTGTCGCTTCAGGAGTAGGGGGTTCCAGTGTCGCTTCAGGAGTAGGGGTTCCAGTGTCGCTTCAGGAGTAGGGGGTTCCAGTGTCGCTTCAGGAGTAGGGGTTCCAGTGTCGCTTCAGGAGTAGGGGTTCCAGTGTCGCTTCAGGAGTAGGGGGTTCCAGTGTCGCTTCAGGAGTAGGGGGTTCCAGTGTCGCTTCAGGAGTAGGGGGTTCCAGTGTCGCTTCAGAAGTAGGGGTTCCAGTGTCGCTTCAGGAGTAGGGGGTTCCAGTGTCGCTTCAGGAGTAGGGGGTTCCAGTGTCGCTTCAGGAGTAGGGGTTCCAGTGTCGCTTCAGGAGTAGGGGATTCTCCAGTGTCGCTTCAGGAGTAGGGGGTTCCAGTGTCGCTTCAGGAGTAGGGGGTTCCAGTGTCGCTTCAGGAGTAGGGGGTTCCAGTGTCGCTTCAGAAGTAGGGGTTCCAGTGTCGCTTCAGGAGTAGGGGGTTCCAGTATCGCTTCAGGAGTAGGGGGTTCCAGTGTCGCTTCAGGAGTAGGGGTTCCAGTGTCGCTTCAGGAGTAGGGGGTTCCAGTGTCGCTTCAGGAGTAGGGGGTTCCAGTGTCGCTTCAGGAGTAGGGGGTTCCAGTGTCGCTTCAGAAGTAGGGGTTCCAGTGTCGCTTCAGGAGTAGGGGATTCTCCAGTGTCGCTTCAGGAGTAGGGGGTTCCAGTGTCGCTTCAGGAGTAGGGGGTTCCAGTGTCGCTTCAGGAGTAGGGGGTTCCAGTGTCGCTTCAGGAGTAGGGGGTTCCAGTGTCGCTTCAGGAGTAGGGGGTTCCAGTGTCGCTTCAGGAGTAGGGGGTTCCAGTGTCGCTTCAGGAGTAGGGGGTTCCAGTGTCGCTTCAGGAGTAGGGGGTTCCAGTGTCGCTTCAGGAGTAGGGGGTTCCAGTGTCGCTTCAGGAGTAGGGGGTTCCAGTGTCGCTTCAGGAGTAGGGGGTTCCAGTGTCGCTTCAGGAGTAGGGGGTTCCAGTGTCGCTTCAGGAGTAGGGGGTTCCAGTGTCGCTTCAGGAGTAGGGGGTTCCAGTGTCGCTTCAGGAGTAGGGGGTTCCAGTGTCGCTTCAGGAGTAGGGGGTTCCAGTGTCGCTTCAGGAGTAGGGGATTCTCCAGTGTCGCTTCAGGAGTAGGGGGTTCCAGTGTCGCTTCAGGAGTAGGGGGTTCCAGTGTCGCTTCAGGAGTAGGGGATTCTCCAGTGTCGCTTCAGGAGTAGGGGGTTCCAGTGTCGCTTCAGGAGTAGGGGGTTCCAGTGTCGCTTCAGGAGTAGGGGATTCTCCAGTGTCGCTTCAGGAGTAGGGGGTTCCAGTGTCGCTTCAGGAGTAGGGAATTCTCCAGTGTCGCTTCAGGAGTAGGGGGTTCCAGTGTCGCTTCAGGAGTAGGGGGTTCCAGTGTCGCTTCAGGAGTAGGGGTTCCAGTGTCGCTTCAGGAGTAGGGGGTTCCAGTGTCGCTTCAGGAGTAGGGGGTTCCAGTGTCGCTTCAGGAGTAGGGGGTTCCAGTGTCGCTTCAGGAGTAGGGGGTTCCAGTGTCGCTTCAGGAGTAGGGGGTTCCAGTGTCGCTTCAGGAGTAGGGGGTTCCAGTGTCGCTTCAGAAGTAGGGGTTCCAGTGTCGCTTCAGGAGTAGGGGGTTCCAGTGTCGCTTCAGGAGTAGGGGGTTCCAGTGTCGCTTCAGGAGTAGGGGGTTCCAGTGTCGCTTCAGGAGTAGGGGGTTCCAGTGTCGCTTCAGGAGTAGGGGGTTCCAGTGTCGCTTCAGGAGTAGGGGGTTCCAGTGTCGCTTCAGGAGTAGGGGTTCCAGTGTCGCTTCAGGAGTAGGGGTTCCAGTGTCGCTTCAGGAGTAGGGGGTTCCAGTGTCGCTTCAGAAGTAGGGGTTCCAGTGTCGCTTCAGGAGTAGGGGATTCTCCAGTGTCGCTTCAGGAGTAGGGGGTTCCAGTGTCGCTTCAGGAGTAGGGGGTTCCAGTGTCGCTTCAGGAGTAGGGGGTTCCAGTGTCGCTTCAGGAGTAGGGGGTTCCAGTGTCGCTTCAGGAGTAGGGGGTTCCAGTGTCGCTTCAGGAGTAGGGGGTTCCAGTGTCGCTTCAGGAGTAGGGGGTTCCAGTGTCGCTTCAGGAGTAGGGGGTTCCAGTGTCGCTTCAGGAGTAGGGGGTTCCAGTGTCGCTTCAGGAGTAGGGGGTTCCAGTGTCGCTTCAGGAGTAGGGGGTTCCAGTGTCGCTTCAGGAGTAGGGGGTTCCAGTGTCGCTTCAGGAGTAGGGGGGTTCCAGTGTCGCTTCAGAAGTAGGGGTTCCAGTGTCGCTTCAGGAGTAGAGGGTTCCAGTGTCGCTTCAGGAGTAGGGGGTTCCAGTGTCGCTTCAGGAGTAGGGGGTTCCAGTGTCGCTTCAGGAGTAGGGGGTTCCAGTGTCGCTTCAGGAGTAGGGGGTTCCAGTGTCGCTTCAGGAGTAGGGGTTCCAGTGTCGCTTCAGGAGTAGGGGGTTCCAGTGTCGCTTCAGGAGTAGGGGGTTCCAGTGTCGCTTCAGAAGTAGGGGTTCCAGTGTCGCTTCAGGAGTAGGGGATTCTCCAGTGTCGCTTCAGGAGTAGGGGGTTCCAGTGTCGCTTCAGGAGTAGGGGGTTCCAGTGTCGCTTCAGGAGTAGGGGGTTCCAGTGTCGCTTCAGGAGTAGGGGGTTCCAGTGTCGCTTCAGGAGTAGGGGGTTTCAGTGTCGCTTCAGGAGTAGGGGGTTCCAGTGTCGCTTCAGGAGTAGGGGGTTCCAGTGTCGCTTCAGGAGTAGGGGGTTCCAGTGTCGCTTCAGGAGTAGGGGGTTCCAGTGTCGCTTCAGGAGTAGGGGGTTCCAGTGTCGCTTCAGGAGTAGGGGTTCCAGTGTCGCTTCAGGAGTAGGGGGTTCCAGTGTCGCTTCAGGAGTAGGGGGTTCCTGTCTTGCCATTAATTAAGCTCACCCATTTGTTGCATATCGAATCAATGGCAACTTATTGTGCAAAAACAATAAAACAAAAAAATAATGCAAGAGAAATCGCCGATCAGGAGACCCAGTGTGGAATTCAGAGTCTAAACAAAACTATGCTAGGTTTAGGAGAGCTGTACCTAAAGCTTACATAGGAGAGGCGTTTTTTAAAGAGGCTGCATGGACTCTCACTTCGACCCTCTCTTTCTCAGCTCCGTCAGTCTCTATGCGCTTCTCTTAGGTAGTCCTCCAAAAAAATTCACATCCAACCAAACTTCCAAGTATCGGGAGTGCTCCAGCAGCAGCAGCAGCAAGGGTTACACACTATATACTGAGCAGGGACCGCTATAGCGTGGACTGCGGCCGCACACGTGTGCGTGAGGAGGGCATTGTTTAATCTTGAGAAGTATGGGAGTTCCAAGGGGTTGACTGGGGGGGGTGTAGAGACGAGAGTCTTAGGAAGCAGCGCGGCTCTAAGATGGAGGACCAGTAGTGGTAGCCGCTTCTCATCTCTCAACTGGCCTCCCGCTACTCAAAACCTGAAAAAAACTGCGCGGGGTTTTTCTCTTCCCCTCTTCCCTGGCAGCATAAATATTTCACAGGTGGGCCGCGTTCCCATCGGCACCGGCTGAAACTTTGGTGGCCTAACTTTTTCTCCGCGCCCTGGCAATACTGCGAGTGGATTACTAATATTATGGGGAGTTTGGCCTTCATTGCCCAGTACTGAGCCGAGATGGAGGAGGCTGGAGTCAGCCTGCCCGCTCTGGAAGACACTACTACAGTATATAGCACGAAGGAATGAAAACAGAGCGGAAATTAATTAGAGAGAGAGACTATTCAAAACACGTCATTTCCCCAACCCCCCCAGCTTTCAAACCTGGGATTGCTTTGAGAGTTTTTTGTCTCGGCCGCCGCTTGCGTGAAAGAACTTTTTTGTTAAATTCAGGTTTTTTTAAGTATTGCTTATTGCAAACTGATGGCTGCTAGAAGATAGGCTGATCTGGAAGAAACACAGCCTCCTATAAGGATAGCTCCTCTAGAAGCAACACCTTCCAAGAAAGAGCAGCTCCTCTAGAAGCAACACCTTCCAAGAAAGAGCAGCTCCTCTAGAAGCAAAACCTTCCAAGAAAGAACAGCTCCTCTAGAAGCAACACCTTCCAAGAAAGAGCAGCTCCTCTAGAAGCAAAACCTTCCAAGAAAGAGCAGCTCCTCTAGAAGCAAAACATTCCAAGAAAGAGCAGCTCCTCTAGAAGCAAAACCTTCCAAGAAAGAACAGCTCCTTTAGAAGCAAAACCTTTCCAAGAAAGAACAGCCCCTTTAGAAGCAAAGCCTTCCAAGAAAGAACAGCCCCTTTAGAAGCAAAACCTTTCCAAGAAAGAACAGCCCCTTTAGAAGCAAAACCTTCCAAGAAAGAACAGCCCCTTTAGAAGCAAAACCTTCCAAGAAAGAACAGCCCCTTTAGAAGCAAAACCTTCCAAGAAAGAACAGCCCCTTTAGAAGCAAAACCTTCCAAAAGCTTCTAGAGCAAGACTTTCTTTAACTAAGACCTGCAAGCCTGAATAATTATAGCCTGGAAACAAGCGTACAATAAAATGAATTAGATTTCCAGATCAGGAGAATTTCTCTACCAGTGCTCAGCATTCAGCATCCTTAACTGAGGCGCTCATAAGAGTTTTATCCAAGGTTGGTTAAGTATTACCAGGGCGCCAAACGGTTATCAGGAGGGGACCCTCACCTGCGAGCGAGTGAGCTGAGGCCTCTCAAAGGGGCTCGGGGACTGAGCTGGCCAAAGCCTCCCTGCTCAAGGGTTCACAGCAGCTGGTTGATGCGGGAAAAAATTCCCTGGCAGTTTTCTATTAGAGAAAAGCGAGCGAATTCAGAGAAGAGCCATTTCTCTCTCTCGGGCCCAACACTTAAAAAGGCGATTGATTCATTGTGCGCTACTGCTGTACATGCTCACTGTTTATTGTATACGATCTATTAAAAAGTGGTACATGAATATAAACCCCTGGTAAGTTGAATGTTGAGGCATGAAAGTCAGACAGAAGCTGGGAATTGGAGTGATACAGTATAGGGGAGAGAAGTGGAGTGAGATACTGGGAAGGTAAAAAGTAGAGTGAGATACTGGGAAGTAAGAGTGAGACACTGAGAAGTAGAGTGAGTCACTGAGAAGTAGAGTGAGACACTGAGAAGTAGAGTGAGACACTGAGAAGTAGAGTGAGACACTCAGAAGTAGAGTGAGACACTGAGAAGTAGAGTGAGACACTGAGAAGTAGAGTGAGACACTCAGAAGTAGAGTGAGACACTGAGAAGTAGAGTGAGACACTCAGAAGTAGAGTGAGACACTGAGAAGTAGAGTGAGACACTCAGAAGTAGAGTGAGCCACTGATAAGTAAGTGAGACACTGAGAAGTAAGAGTGAGAAATTGAGAAGTAGAGTGAGACACTGAGAAGTAGAGTGAGACACTGAGATTGGTGAGAAGTAGACTGAAACACTGAGATTGGTGAGAAGTAGAGTGAGACACTGAGAAGTAAGAGTGAGACACTGAGAAGTAGAGTGAGACACTGAGAAGTAAAGTGAGACACTGAGAAGTAAGAGTGAGAAATTGAGAAGTAGAGTGAGACACTGAGAAGTAGAGTGAGACACTGAGAAGTAGAGTGAGACACTGAGAAGTAAAGTGAGACACTGAGAAGTAGAGTGAGACACTGAGAAGTAAAAGTGAGAAACTGAGAAGTAGAGTGAGACACTGAGATTGGTGAGAAGTAGACTGAAACACTGAGATTGGTGAGAAGTAGAGTGAGACACTGAGAAGTAGAGTGAGACACTGAGAAGTAAAGTGAGACACTGAGAAGTAGAGTGAGACACTGAGAAGTAAAGTGAGACACTGAGAAGTAGAGTTGAGATACTGAGATTGTTGAGAAGTAGAGTGAGACATCTGGAGGGTGAGCAAGCAGATAAGTTGAGAATATGTTGCGAAAGCAAAAGTTTTCTTTCAAGTTAATTTAGCTATTCAATCGGGGAGAAAAAAGTAAGACAGAAAAAGTTGCCAACAAAGGAAAAAATGAAAGGGCACCATATGATGACGATATCAACATTCCATACAATATTAGCTATATGACTGATAGATAGTCTTATTACATTGTATTGTAACAATTCATAGTTTGAGCAGACCAGACAGTGAAGCCCAGTATGCCAATGTATTGTTGTTGAGTTCTGCATATGTTGGCGCCAAAGCCCCACAGAGAGCGAGGAGCCTACAGGCCCCATCTGCTCCAGATTATTCTGCGAATTTAGAGAATAAAACCCGTGAAATCTCCCCCCACCTCACCGCGCCGATTTCCCTCCTCACAGCGGGGGGTTCGAAATCATGCTTTGGAAAAAAACTGTACACTGCACACAGACAGACATCAAGCTGATGCTCACGACAATACAAAGAGCTCCAATCTCCCCCAATAGGACACCCGACTATGGATCAAGTTAGTCAAAAGCTTTAAAAGAAGATTTAGCAGAGCTTTGACCAAGCTCTAAAACGGTAGCTTTCAAGGCAATCATTTCTTTTGACAGTTCACGGGGCTGATACGCTCCGAACCGATCAAGTATTGGGAAATCCCCATTCAGCAGATCGTCTCTCGCATTTTTGATCCCCGGGTTTCGCGTTTGGTCATTTTGAATTTTCTTTCTCTAATGCAGTAAAAACAGAGGCTTAGCTGTAGGGGTTGGGAAACAACGAGAGACTGAAAGACCAGCGATGGAGGAGGATTAGCAGCACCTGCTTCTTAATCCATTATTTAAGAACACAAGAGAAAAGCGAAACGGCCCTGCTGGACGCTGGATATGATGAAGCTTGGCCTCCATTTCAGCATCAGAGCCTATTGAGTGTGGCCGCCCGCCATAGCCTTTTCTTCGGGGGAAAATATCCCCCCTATCCACTTCTCAAGGCTGCTCAAGAGACAGCAAGACGCACGGATGGGGACAGGTCCTGCTAAATAATGCAGAATCCCATCTGGAGTTGTCTTTTATCATCTACAGTCTTGACAAGTCTCCTTTGGCTGCATACTGGGGTGCCAGTAAAATCCCCGCTGAGAATTTCCAAACATCAATTACAATTTTGGCGCAGAGAGGGCACCGGCTCGCGCGCACAATATGCAGCGTTGAAAAATGCATGACAAACCAAAAGTGAGGATTATACACGGGGATATTAGAACGTGATGAGATTAAGCACGAGATTGACGGGTGTTAATACTCATCGCGTGCCATCTGAGAACTGCTCGAGAATTGGGAAGGGGGCTTGCCAAACTGGATAGGAAATACAGCTCTGTGCCAAGCAGCTGTATTGAAGTCACGGGCTCGATTCTTTCGTCAAGATTTCGGCGCCAAATGGACAAGCGTCATCTTCGTCTTGAAATCTTTCTTGACACAACTCAGAAAGCGGCAATTTTTAACCCCAGAAACTGACATGCAGTCGTCAAAAAGCCAAAAGTCACAAATTCGCAACATGGCCCGGATTTGATGACAAAACTCGGGGGGCAAAAAGTCATTTTAGACAGGCCCTAACAACTCACTCTCGCTCCGTCTCTGACCCCTATTTCTGCTCAACTCCTCCATTTCCCCTTTTATCCACTTTCTGTCTCTGAGTCTCCAGGACCAGAGCGGCAGAGAGAGACTCAGAAATGAGAATTCCCCGGAGAGAAGCAGAAACAGGCTCTGAGTCTCTTCTAGCAAGTCGTCCTCCTGATGCTTTTGTGCTGACGCTGGATTTTAATCCAATCTAATGTCTTTGGCCTCGGCCTCTCTTTCTCTCTCTCTCTCTCTCTGGCTCTCAAGGGAAAGCCGGCGTGAGAACCATAAAAAATAGCTTTCCGAGCGAACCTGCACCGGCGTCCCCACTTTCCCGATCCATTTTCATCCATTTCTCTCCATGCCAGCCAGTCTGTTGATCTGCAGTCAGCTTTTCACTTTTATACGCAGTGCGCGTGCGCGAGTGCGCGTCAAAGTTCGCAGAAATTTATTGCTAATTACACATGCGATACCTCCAGCTTCCCATGGCAGCTGGATGGACCGGATCTTTTATTGGGAAGCCCAAGCTACACGGGAGGGAGATACGGAACTGACACTCTTGAAGCAGACCCAACCAACTCAGAAGAAAAGATTTAATTTTTAATTATAAACTGATCTGAACTTAAATTCCATGAAAAAATGAAGATTGTAGTGCCATTTTTAAAAAAAGTATAGTGCCATCTTTGATAATAGCAGTGCCATTTTGAGCAAGATTGCAATGCCAATGTTGATAACAGCAGTGCCATTTTGAGCAAGATTGAAGTGGCACTTTGATGATAGCAGTGCCATTTTGAGCAAGATTGCAGTGGCACTTTTGATGACAGCAGTGCCATTTTGAGCAAGATTGCAGTGGCACTTTTGATGACAGCAGTGCCATTTTGAGCAAGATTGCAGTGGCACTTTTGATAACAGCAGTGCCATTTTGAGCAAGATTGCAGTGGCACTTTTGATGACAGCAGTGCCATTTTGAGCAAGATTGCAGTGGCACTTTTGATAACAGCAGTGCCATTTTGAGCAAGATTGCAGTGGCACTTTTGATGACAGCAGTGCCATTTTGAGCAAGATTGCAGTGGCACTTTTGATGACAGCAGTGCCATTTTGAGCAAGATTGAAGTGGCACTTTTGATGACAGCAGTGCCATTTTGAGCAAGATTGCAGTGGCACTTTTGATAACAGCAGTGCCATTTTGAGCAAGATTGCAGTGGCACTTTTGATGACAGCAGTGCCATTTTGAGCAAGATTGAAGTGGCACTTTGATGATAGCAGTGCCATTTTGAGCAAGATTGCAGTGGCACTTTTGATAACAGCAGTGCCATTTTGAGCAAGATTGCAGTGGCACTTTTGATAACAGCAGTGCCATTTTGAGCAAGATTGCAGTGCCATAATTTTTTATCAATCCACGTAAATTCTATAATCGGACTGCTCCCAAATATACAGGCATTGGACATTTCCGGAATCTCAAGCAATGGAGGCAGCCGTTGGCCCGAGGAGCTGGAACTCGGGCAGGGAGAAAGAAATAAAAGCAAACCCGGCCCCATGATTTTTCTTAGATCCCAGCGCCACATGGAAATTTTCCCATCAGACCTGAAGCGACTTCTCTCCCCGCAGCCTCTTTTCTAGCCTAAAAATCCACAGAGTCAGGACTCCCGCGTCTGCAGTCGCCGAAAGCCCCGAAGACTGCCCTCCCTTCCTTACAGCACACATGAAAACGTGGAGAACAAACACACGATCTCAAGCTGGATAGGCGTATGAGCATGGAGTATAGTCTAAAGGCATTACTAGCTTGCGGACTGAAGAAATTACCGCAAACACTACTTTAGCTATATTGGGTTGGATGGCAATTTTTAATAGATTTTGTCGGCTTAGGATATTAGGATTACGTGTATGTGCACTGTATATGTACACGTGATATTGCGAACTAATATATAATGTATATTATATGACAGATCTTTGTAAGTCGCTTATTGAATATTTCCAAGGTGTCAAAGCAAACGATCCAAATGATCCCAGGCGCCACTCTCAAAGATCCCAGGCGCCACTCTCAAAGATCCCAGGAGCCACTCTCAAAGATCCCAGGAGCCACTCTCAAAGATCCCAGGCGCCACTCTCAAAGATCCCAGGAGCCACTCTCAAAGATCCCAGGAGCCACCCCTAAATTTCTAGGGAGCCACTCTTAAAGATGCAAGCTAGGCGCCACATTTAAAGATTTAAAGATTCAAGATGCAAAGCAAAAATCCTAGATGCGAATCAAAGATCCCTGGTGCAAATCAAAGATCCCAGATGCGAATCAAAGATCCCAGGTGCAAATCAAAGATCCCAGATGCAAATCAAAGATCCCTGGTGCAAATCAAAGATCCCAGATGCAAATCAAAGATCCCAGATGCAAATCAAAGATCCCAGATGCAAATCAAAGATCCCAGGTGCAAATCAAAGATCACAGGTGCAAATCAGATCCCAGGTGCAAATCAAAGATCCCATGTTGAAATCAAAGATCCCAGATGCAAATCAAAGATCCCTGGTGCAAATCAAAGATCCCAGATGCAAATCAAAGATCCCAGATGCAAATCAAAGATCCCAGATGCAAATCAAAGATCCCTGGTGCAAATCAAAGATCTCAGATGCAAATCAAAGATCCCAGACGGCCATACGGGCCATTCAAAGAAGCATCTACGCCCCTAAACTCCAAAACCTCCTTGCTTGTCTCATTGCAGCGGCACCGCCCTCCAGAACAGATCGCATACTCGTACACAAATATTGTCCAGATTGCTCAGCCAAATCTTGAGACTAGAATCTGCATGGCTGATAGTAAACTGCAGTGTTCAGAGTTGCACTAACTGACAATCGTAAGGATAACATCATCAATAATTAATTAGAGCAGGACTCGATTGAGCAGTGAGCACTGCTCTACCAGCACAATAAAAAACATTTTATAGAACGGAGAGCACAATCAGGATTGCTTTGTTCCAGCTCAGCAGAACGCATCACAAATAAAATCCCTAAGCCTTAAGACAATTGCCCCATCGCATGTAAAATAAAAGACTAAACCTACCTGGCATGTGTATAAAATACCAGTTCAAAGTAAGGTTGGATAAAATAAATAAAGATAAGAAAACAGATAAAACTAACTAGAATTTAGTTTATAATGAAGAGTCATTATTGTTTTATCATATATGAGAACTCTTTGATCTTTGTCGGCAATTTAATTTAAGAACTTGATATAAGCACCTCGTCAAATTGGAAGCAATAAATACATATAGGGCGTAATTACTAATAGGCAATTAAAGAGTATTGAAATGGACTTCAACCGTAAGAGAAAAAATGGTAAAAATATCAAACTGAAGTGCGTTTACACTAGTAGTCACTAGAATGCCTAAATACCTGACTTGATATGGCAAATATAATCAGAGAGTTAATTCGTTTCATTTTCTGTAATTCATTTAAAAAACTAATTATGGCATGTAAGGCACAAAAATCTCTATATTACTACTGACTAGTAATATTACAAGAGAACAGCATGTTAATGAAGAGATACAGATAAATGAACTCATCAAATTATAACTATGACAATCACAAGATAGAACATACTTTGATCACAATATATATTATGCAATCATAAAATATAATCATCTGTACCAACTATCGGAACTCTTGTACCAACTATCGGAACTCTTGTACCAACTATCGGGACTCTTGTACCAACTATCGGGACTCTTGTACCAACTATCGGAACTCTTGTACCAACTATCGGAACTCTTGTACCAACTATCGGAACTCTTGTACCAACTATCGGAACTCTTGTACCAACTATCGGAACTCTTGTACCAACTATCGGAACTGTATTACTAAATACGATTTAAAGTAAATTTAAAGGTAGATGCCGTATACCCTGTAATAGTACTCTTACATAAAATTTAGCCCTGCATGCTACTATCATACTATATACTGACTACTAACTACAAGACCGCGTGTCGGTCAGATTCAGATTCAGAAGCCGGCGGCAGCGTGCATGACCTTCTTTGTCCATTCGTAGGCGACAAACAGGGCGCCGCTAGCGAAAAATGTTCGCACAATTGTGGGCGACAAGCCAGCGTACAGAGCGGTGACACCTGAGAGGGGAGTGAGTTGTTACATAGACTACTTATACATAAGTAGTAGTCTGATTTATTCGTCTTTAAAATCCAAGCTTTGACCCAGGATTCTTGATCACTTTCATTGCAATTTGTGACCCATGATCCTTGATCTATTAATAATTGACGCACTGTAACTATGGTTTAAGATGACTCACCTTTTCTCTGGTCTGCGAACCGACCTGTGATTCACTTCTACTTCGGCTCTTGACGGTCATGAGACTTGACCCTTTTTCACTGGGACCCCTAATTGACCAATTTTGCACGATTTTAGATCTGCTTTGACTGTCCTCTGCGACTGCGACCTCTGCGATCTTTGATTAACTTTCCTATCCTAGAATATATGACCCAATTTCCTAGAATATATTACGCTCTTTCTTAGAATATATGACCCAATTTCCTAGAATATATGACCTAATTTCCTAGAATATATTACGCTCTTTCTTAGAATATATGACCCAATTTCCTAGAATATATGATCCAATTTCCTAGAATATATGAACCACTTTCTTAGAATATATGAGCCACTTTCCTAGAATAGATGAGCCACTTTCCTAGAATAGATGAGCCACTTTCCTAGAATAGATGAGCCGCTTTCCTAGAATAGATGAGCCACTTTCTTAGAATAGATGAGCCACTTTCCTAGAATAGATGAGCCGCTTTCCTAGAATAGATGAGCCACTTTCCTAGAATAGATGAGCCGCTTTCCTAGAATAGATGAGCCGCTTTCCTAGAATAGATGAGCCGCTTTCCTAGAATAGATGAGCCACTTTCCTAGAATAGATGAGCCGCTTTCCTAGAATAGATGAGCCGCTTTCCTAGAATAGATGAGCCGCTTTCCTAGAATAGATGAGCCACTTTCCTAGAATAGATGAGCCGCTTTCCTAGAATATACAACCTAGTTTCCTAGTAGAATCATACATGCGCAACACCCGGCCGATCCGGCCGGCTGGCGAGAGGCGCAGCTAAGATAAGTTGCAAAAATGCCCACGCAAAAATCCAAATTCCATTAGTAGTGCCAATTAGATGACGAGACATTTAGCCTTAATAAAACAGTGATAGTTACTCCTGCCGTTTACCCAAAATTACGTCAATTTTGCTTAGGTTTCTTTCATAGGTAAGTCGGATTTTTGGTCAAGATGTAAGTCACACGGCTGGTGTAAATCAGGGGTTTGTGCAAGTATCAGGAATATGCGAACCACTTTCTTAGAATAGTAGACCCACTTTATTGCGTCACAGTGACGACCACCTCTTTTGCTCGGCGACTCACCTTCTTTGCGAAGAATCTCCATAAACAGGGCTCGCATTGAGGCCACCTGACCTTCGCTAGCAATTTGCATGCGCGATTTCAACACGTCGAACGGGAATATCGCAGTCCACAGTGCAACACCGCCGATGCCGCCAGCCAAGGCAGTTTTCACTGGCCCAATCTTATCCTTGTTGCCGCCCTTGGGTGTCATAGCCGCCCTGCTCAGCTCGTAGCCGCCGAAAAAGAAAAAATAGCCGGGCACCTCGCGACCGAATGTTGGCAACAGGCCGCGGAAAAAGCCGCGAATGCCTTCTTCGCGAAAGATCTGCCGGGTTAGGGACCAGGGCCCGCTGCGGTTGGAGCATCGGGTTGGTGAAGCTTTAGGCTGGTGAATCTTCGGGTTGGTGAAGCATCGGGTTGGTGAAGCATCGGGTTGGTGAAGCTTCGGATTGGTGAAGCTTCGGGTTGGTGAAGCTTTGGATTGGTGAAGCTTTGGATTGGTGAAGCTTTGGATTGGTGAAGCTTTAGGTTGGTGAAGCTTAGGGTTGGTGAAGCTTTGGGGTTGGTGAAGCTTCGGGTTGGTGAAGCTAGAGGTTGGTGAAGCTTCGGGTTGGTGAAGCTTTAGGCTGAAGCTTCGGGTTGGTGAACCTTCGGGTTGGTTGTTTTGGGTTTTGACATTCGGGTTGAACCCAGTCTAACCCGCGTCACCCGCGTCACTCACACTGTGGCAATGTCCACTCCTTTTGGCGCTTTCCCAGCCTCCAGCTGTTCCCGCAATGCCTGCAGCCGGCATTTAACCAGCTCCGTAGGGCACAGAGCCAGAGAAGAGAACACAGCCGCCATGCTGCCAGCCAGAGCATTGTGAGTAGGCCGCATGCGCTCAACACTGGTGCCCAACAGACTGGCTACAGATTTCTGACAGGCTCCGTACGCGGCAAACAGAATGGAATTCTCGGCCACATTGGCGGCCAGAGCTGGCACTGTGCCAGCGTAAAGACCCCTGGCGACGCCGTCTTTGCGCAGGGTCTGCATGAAGCAGCGCACAGCGTTGCCATAGACAGCTGGGAAAGTCTGCATTTTCACTTTGACAGTGTCCAGCGGCTGGCCGACGTACACACCGGCCACCGCGCCTGCGGATAAGCAATGTTGATTTTTGAATCAATGATTAATCATTACACAATCATTGAAGGCCGCAGATACTAATTCAGAATCCCTGGCTTATTATAAGTGGGAATTCCTGTAATCCCTGGCTTATTATAGGTGGGAATTCCTAAAATCCATGGCTAATTCTAAGAAGGAATTCCTAGAATCCATGGCTAATTCTAAGAGGGAATTCCTAGAATCCATGGCTAATTCTAAGAAGGAATTCCTAGAATCCATGGCTAGTTCTAAGAAGGAATTCCTAGAATCCATGGCTAATTCTAAGAAGGAATTCCTAGAATCCATGGCTAATTCTAAGAAGGAATTCTTAGAATCCATGGCTAATTCTAAGAAGGAATTCCTAGAATCCATGGCTAGTTCTAAGAAGGAATTCCTAGAATCCATGGCTAATTCTAAGAAGGAATTCCTAGAATCCATGGCTAATTCTAAGAAGGAATTCCTAGAATCCATGGCTAATTCTAAGAAGGAATTCCTAGAATCCATGGCTAATTCTAATTAGGAATTCCTAGAATCCATGGCTAATTCTAAGAAGGAATTCCTAGAATCCATGGCTAATTATAAGGAATTACTAGAATCCCTGCCTAGTTCTAAGCGGGAATTTCCACTCGCAGAAATCCCAGACTAGATAAAGACAGAAAACTAAAGCTAAATATTGACTAAAATGATTTTCTAGAATAAGTTTTAACCTAAGAACCCAGGTGTGACTACTTGAAAGAATCATAAAAGGCTAACACCTACATTGTTCCTATGCGAAAATCACGCTTACAAAACTACAATAGCATCTTATTCGCAGAATTAATTACCATTAGCTCCGGCAATAAAGTCGATAGACAAATCGACAGAATGTTGAAAGGCAGTCTTGCCAGACTCGTCAGACTGATGCGAGTGGCTCATATTAATGCAGATAATTATAGACGGGCCTCTGTAAGTATTTATTACTGGGTTAGTAGACAGCAGATATGCTCAAAGGGTTAATTGTAGGACAGCTAATGAGTTGGAACCAGAGCTTCGAACAATCTTATTCTATTCCGGTTTCCTCTTTACTAATGAGCTCTCCATATTTAACCACATTAAACTGCCTCAATGGCTCTAAAAACAGCTGCTTAAGAATTTTTGGCTCTGACTAGCGAGAGAGAGAGAGAGAGAATGAAAAACCGAACCACGTGACGTGACCCTACTGTCCAGGGGCTGCAAGTAACCTGTTGTTGCTGCTGTTTTGTTCTCAAATTTAAATTAATCAATTTGAAATAACCTCATAAGGTTAATCAATTTGAAATAACTAACAAATATAACTGGACACTAGCTACTTTGAATTAAAACTGACTTATTTTCCTACTAGTAGTAGGATTGACAGTGTAGAAAGTTGCTTTTAAAAATATCTGATAAAATTCTCTGATGATAGCTACTGCTGGTTTAAAACAAAAGCTTTGCATTGAAATATTCTCTCTCCTCATCGATTACCAGCATCCCCTCCCCCCCCACTGTCCCGTCCAATCAGACTGCGCCAACACGGTTTGCCGTGAATTCAAAGTGGTTTCAAAGGCAACAAAACATTTGCTGCAAAAAATGAGCCTAGCTTGTTGCAGAGAGGCAGAGAAATGCGAGAACAATGGAGGTAGTTACAGATCTCCAAACAATGCGGCTGGTAGACTGATAAAAGTACAAATTCACTTGGTAGGTTTAATGGTGCGACGCCTTCATTCTGATAAAGGTAAAGAGAAGATTCAAAATATGAGAAATCTTCACAATACTGTACAGGATGAGCATAGGGGTGAGATTCAATGGGACAGGGGTGAGATTACCGGAAATAGAGGAGATATTTTTTAAGACAAGATTCCTAAATATAGGGGTGATATTTTTGAAGACAAGGTAAGATTCTAAGAAATAGGGATAAGATTTCGAAGACAAGGTAAGATTCTAAGAAATAGGGATAAGATTTCGAAGACAAGGTAAGATTCCAGGGAATAGGGGTGAGAATTTTGAAGACAAGGTAAGATTCCTGGGAATAGGGGTGAGAATTTTGAAGACAAGGTAAGATTCCTGGGAATAGGGGTGAGAATTTTGAAGACAAGGTAAGATTCCTGGGAAAAGGGGTGAGAATTTTGAAGACAAGATAAGATTCTAAAAAATAGAAATGAGGTTTTTGAAGACAAGGTAAGATTCTAAGAAATAGCGATGAGATTTTCGAAGACAAGGTAAGATTCTAAGAAACAGCGATGAGATTTTCGAAGACAAGGTAACATTCTAAGAAATAGCGATGAGATTTTTGAAGACAAGGTAAGATTCCAAGAAATAGCAATGAGATTTTTGAAGACAAGGTAAGATTCCAAGAAATAGGGGTGAGAATTTTGTAGACAAGGTAAGAATCCAAGAAATAAAATTGTGGTATAATTTATGAAAAAGACAAAGACAAAGCAGGATTGAAAAAATCTCCAAGACAGTAGGTATTTAGTATCAATGGATGTTTATATATGGGAATGAGATTAGCGTAAACAGGATCAATATAAATAGAAATTAGTTTGCAGTGAGACTGAGACTTAGATCATACATGTGCAATAACTGGCCAAACTGGCTTGGTAGAGGCTGCTAGCTAAAGATAAGTCAAAATTGACCCCCTAAAAACAAAAAAGCAAAAAAAGACACCAAAGAAGGAATGCAAGAAGGAAAAGAAGAGGAGACAGGAACATAAACAGAAGAAGCAACATACATACCTAACTTCAAATTTTTACCCAGCCAATGCAACTTTAGTTTTTCCCCAAAAAATTGCAACTTAGTTGCCTTTGGCTGCAACATTGTCTCTCTTTTTGCTTATTTCCTTTCTTTTTTCTCCTTGCCTGCCCTTTCCTATGTCCAATTATTTTTCAGATTGGCATTTTTTTCAACTTACGTTGGTGAAACCTCTTGCCACCTAGCATTGGGCATATATGAGAAGCAACAGAAAATGGTACAAAATATATAAATGAAAAATCAATAGAAAGGGGTTAGATAAGTCAAAATGATGGGATCAGACAAAAGCTAGAAAACTGTGACATTTTAAGGATAAGCTAAGATTATTATATGGGATAAACTATTATGTTGAATTGCATTTTCAATGATTAAAGAATTGAAAAAATAAAGTCAAAAGTCAAGTGTGTATGATGCCAAAAAAATTATAGCTAAGATAGGTTTATTGCCCACAACAGAAAAGAATTTGATTATTTAAGTTTAAAGTTAATGCAACACAAACAGATACAAACAATAGTAAGGTTTACAGTACATATTAATTCATGACTTATACTAAAAAACATTCTATAAATATTTAGACTTAAATTTTATAAAGCTGAAATATATACTTATAGTTACTTATACTTATACATACATTATACAAAGAGAAACAACAAAGAAATAACAGAGAGAACTTTTCCTAACAATATATTTACTTTCATATAATAAAGGTTAAAAAATTAACCCAATGCAACTAAGCTTATTAATTTATTACATTCAAAGTAGGCCTACATATATCATTTAATAAGAAGGCTAAATTATATTTTTAAGCTAGTTCAATTTAGATTTCAAACATTTTGCAACTACTTCAAAAACAATATATCTAAAAAACTATTTGTTAATAAATTAAATATAGAAAAGTATCATTCAATTTTTAGACTATTTAATAGATTTTATTATAAGCAGTCTTATAAAACTAGAATGCTATTTAAACTTTAGTTATTCGCCATGACTAGGGACACGGCGGCCGTGCCTTTAACTCTATGTCTAAGGACATGGCCGCTGTGTCCCTAGTCATGGCGTTAATTATTATAGCTATGTTTTATAAATATGAACTCTCTTTTGTCTTGTTTCTTGTTTTTTCTTTTTAGTATAGAATATATAGCCATATAGGCTTACAAAATGAATATATTAGATTGCAAATAAACTTAACAAATAGCTAGAAAGGAACAAAAACTGATAATATAGATTTTTACTCAAGTTCAATAGACTTGTTATTGCTGACTTGGCCATGTATCTATTTAGTCTTCATCAAGTCAATCAAGTCTATCTAAACATAAAGCTATAAGGATAACCATTGTACTTGCTACGAAAGATAGAAAGCAAAAAACTAAAGAATATGGCAAAGATTCCAATTCCAGACAGAGCAATGACCTTTCTTTTGCTAGCATCAATCTTAGATGACAAATGGGCCTCATTAAGAAGTACAACACTACCAACAATAGCAGCATACATTATATAAATGATAAAGGTTTCAGCAATGAATTGGAAGTCAGCACCAGGATAGATATACATGAAGTTGGCACTGTTGGGATGCTTGTGCAAAAATGGTGGGCCGCGGATGTGGTTCCACATTTGTCCGGAGATCATGGCAAAAATGATAGTTGTAGTGCAGATTCCCCAGGACTTCTTGTTGTAAATGAAGTCTAGGCTGCTTCGCTTGAGATACAGAACACCAACAGCCATGGACATCAGAATACCCAGGACCAGAGTCCATGAGTAGTTCGGTGGACGGAACACTCGGATCTGAATATCAGTTCTTTCAGTGATCCATCGGGCCATAACTTCAGCTTGAAAGCCAATACGATGAATGTCCATTACATCTCCTTTCTTAGGCTGACCCTTTGCGGGAAAATGAATAAACACAGGAGCGGAGTTTTGCTTCAGCATCGAGAAAACGTCAGATCCTTCGTCGAAGTCAACCATAGCGAAGAACAGAGAGCTTGTCCACGACTGCGCATAGCGCCAGGAATTAGCCACAATTGTAAATTCTTCGTGAGCATACTTACAAACTTGACAGCCTCGTGAAGGCGACAACGCAGTCAACATTACGATAACAGAATAGTTCTTAGGCGGTCCCCTGACATATTGGCGGAACTTATCAGAATTCAGTCGAATCACAGACTTCCTTGAACTCCAGTCGATGAGCTGTTGCACACGTTGCGAGAGAACTTGATCCTTTGCAGGATCAGCCGACGTGATTCCAATAACCAAGTAGAAAAACGTCCAATAAAAAACAAATTTCATAGTAACTGTGGGTAGATGGAATGACGGCAGGAACTATTATCTAATTATTAACGTTAGGCGCACACTGACACGTCAAAGGCGAAGTAAGAACACTTAAGCGATTTTTCCATGAAATCATTTTCGCATTTTAAAATCGCGGCTACAGGTAACACGTTTAATTTAGGTGAGTAAAATAAATTGTTTTATTTAATTCGCTTTGTGTTCAACAAATAAATTACAAACAATATACTAAATAATATGCTATACTAATATACTAAAGTAATTTAAAAGTTGGAGTTGAAAGTTTGAATGCATAATTCAGGCTATATAGTTATAGATGTCAATAAGAATGCAAATTTTCGTCGTGTTATTACATGGGTGCTCCCGTAACAAACTCTAAATTAATTGACTGCGTCGCAACTATCAATACGCAAATTTATACCTCTGAATTATGAACATTTGTAATTTTTAATTAAATAAATCAGAAAAAATGTTTGCTCTATCGATCGCTATCATCAGCAAGGACGACATCGAGACAACTTGTAAATCGGTCATATAGGCGTCAGCACAAACGGATGCCCAGCAGCACTGTTATTGGATTTTTAACCTGATTGAAATGATAAAGGTTTCCATATGCAGGTTTTCATTGAGTTATATGCATGCAGTCAGAATTATTCTTTATTAGTCGATCTGTAGCTATGGGGAAAAGACGACGATCATTACATTACGTTGTACACATACACCTGTACTGCTGCTGAATATACATGTAGGAGTTCTCAGCTTGGTTTGGCCCATATATATATAGTGCTCGTAAATAGATTTAAGCACATGTATATGCTTAAGAAAGATAGTTAACTTTTTTTCTGTCTTAACGGAAATTAGAGTTTACATGTACACATGTATATGGTATATATAGTGTTCATGCACGTACTGCTGTATGTTTTTTGTTTCAAGCACCATTACAATGCTTTTTACCATTAACAAAAGCCAAACACTGACAATAGGGAAATGACCTTGCTCTTTTCGTCATGCAGATATAAAAATAATCCGATTGGGAAAGCCTTCCCAATCAGGTATCTCAGTGGAACGGAATTTTCGTACACATGTATCTTGGACATGCCCATGCACTAATGAGTTAATTATTTAAGATCGCAAAAAGCTGCTGCATGGACAGCTCTCTTTCCTACCAACGACGACGGATTTCCTGTTGCGGCGACGCGTGGGTCGACGTCAACCGGAGAGGCGGCTCAGCGTGCTTGGCGATCTCGCCCTGCCGTCCTCAACGTCGAGAGGGCGCCCAGTGACAAATGGACAAGCTAGTTGCTGTTGCGGCGAGTGTCGGCCTGGTGATCAAAACGCAGAAGACCGTCGTGCTCTGCTTGCCGGACGACATCGAGGCTGCGATTTCGTGCCGAGGCGCTGTTGGACAGGCGACAGAGCTTCCGCATTGTCAGCAGTTCGTCTACCTCGGCGGTCTGGTTCCTGGCGTCCGCGAGTATTTGCCTGGGCTGCCTTTCGTTCTGTGTGGGCAGTCCTGCCAGTCCGAGAGGCCTTACCTGATCGCCAGAGGGCGGCGTTGTTCTAGGCGGTGATTGAGACCGTCCTGCTGTACAACGCCGAGACCTGGACGCTGACGGAGTCGCTCGAGCAACAATTTCCCACTAGAAAACGGCCTAGCTAGTGGCAATCTAGGGGACCCCTAGGGGCCTAGGGGCATTCAAGGGGTCACTTTGAAACGATCATTTGTGTAAAGTTATGACCAGGATGGCTCGAAATAGAATTGAAATAATCGAATTTACCCCATAAGTTGTATGAAATGAAAAAAAATACATCAGGGGAAATTGAGGGGCTAGCCCCGTGCCAATTTATACCTAGGGGTTAGGTACTAGTAGAATGCCCCTACTGAATTAATAAAACAAAACGTGAAAATAGTTTAAGTGTATTTACCTAAAAAGTGTTACATAAAAAAGGAATGATGTAAAAAAGTTCATTACTTACTATTCACAATTTAAATATGCAATGTTTAAACAGGGCAAATAAAATTTGATCTGATTTACGCTGCGAAATGACTTCATGCATTTCGCAACTTAATTAGAGTGTCTTTATGTTTAGGGAATAAAATATAAGAGTTAGTTTCGGATGTGTTCCTAATCCTAGGATTCCTATCAATTGACACGGCGCACGCTGGCCCTGCTGCGCGCCGCCTTCAAGATGGGCTACGAGCGAGTGACCAACGCGGCTTTGTATCGCCGCGCCGGCCTGGTCCGTCCAAGCGACTTGCTGCGCCGTCGGCGAATCCAGCTGGCAGGCCACATCATCCGCGCCGAGTCGCACTGCCCAGAGCCGGTGCCGGAGGTGCGCAGCAGGCTGCAGGCACCCTACCGGCGGGGTCATTCATTTGCGATCTGACGCGCCCTGTGACGCTATCTGCGTATTCTGTTGTCTGTTGTTGTATGGACAGCTAGCAGAGACTACTGACGAAATTGAATTCAGTAGTAGTTGATTTTCGCGCTGATGCAAGTTGCAAAATTTTTGCACATTAGCTTTCACATTAGCCACCTGCTAAGTGGCTAGTGAGTGTCCCATCTTGTTTATATACATGTATGATCCTTGGTTTGGTCTAACTACATGTATCAACTTTGGCTGACAAAAGGCGTGCGATCAGTCAAATCACAGCTAGAGCTATAGTTATATGCACGACAGTCCGTTAAAATAAAATCGTATTTGCTCGCGCAGAAGCCAGCCAGCTATACAATCCAAATATTCAGATCATTCTACTAGAGTCTTCTTGCTTGAGTAATGCGCGCAAGAGTTTGGCATGCAGCCACATGTAGAAGAAAAGTTAAACAAAACCATGCATGCAATAGAGTCACTGATCGAAAAATAAATGAGCTTTATCACGCAAGTCCAGGGGCGTCGCCATGGATTTTATGGCGGGGGGACAAAGCCAACAATAGGACATGTACCGGTACGTGTACATGGAGTAAATTCCTACATGTACATTATTTTCAGAATCGGTGATGTTAGCATTCATTTTAGCGGCGCGGGCACTCATTTTAGCGCCGCAGGCACTCATTTTGGCGCCGCAGGCACTCATTTTGGCGCCGCAGGCACTCATTTTAGCGCCGCAGGCACTCATTATAGCGCCGCAGGCACTCATTTTAGCGCCACAGGCACTCATTTTAGCGCCGCAGGCACTCATTATAGCGCCGCAGGCACTCATTATAGCGCCGCAGGCACTCATTTTAGCGCCACAGGCACTCATTTTAGCGCCGCAGGCACTCATTTTAGCGCTGGAGGCACTCATTTTGGAGCCGCAGGCACTCATTTTAGCGCCGCAGCCACTCATTTTGGCGCCGCAGGCACTCATTTTAGCGCCGCAGGCACTCATTTTAGCGCCGCAGGCACTCATTTTAGCGCCGCAGGCACTCATTTTAGCGCCGCAGGCACTCATTTTAGCGCCGCAGGCACTCATTTTAGCGCCGCAGGCACTCATTTTGGAGCCGCAGGCACTCATTTTAGCGCCGCAGGCACTCATTTTGGAGCCGCAGGCACTCATTTTAGCGCCGCAGGCACTCATTTTAGCGCCGCAGGCGCTGTTTGTCGCCCTGCAGCAAAATTATTGATTTCCATAACGGGTCATAAGCTGGTATGGGGTGGGGGGACAAAGCATTGGCATTTACCCCCAGATCTTTTACTGGGGGGGGGGACATGTCCCCCCTGTCCCCCTCGTTGGCGACGCCCCCTGGATAAGTCGCTTAAATATGCTTCTATATCAGAGAGGATGTTGTTAGGGATTATATAATCGCAAGGGAAGTCTCGGTGAGTTACAGCGTCAAATGGATTTCGCCCGAACGGGTTTTGTGCGATTAGAATTCAAGTTTTAATTGAAGCGACGATGTCACCTAGTGGGATCAGCTAGAAGCCTCTCAGAAACGGCAGGCGTCTAATGACAAATACACATCCTACATCCGCTGAATGTCTGTGTAATGTAAAAGTACATTTTACATACATTATACTTTTATGTTCTTTGTACTCTGTATGTACTTTTTTACATTACACCGACATTCAGCCGATGTAGGACGTCGTTATCCGTCGATGTAATGTAAAAAGCACATCTGTCATCGAAGTCGGGCAGACGTCGCTCACTGACGTCGGATTGCGTTACGGGGTCTGTGCGCTCATATACATGTACAATGTCTACATTATGCAGTTAACATACTGCACGCAGTGAGAGTGACGAGAGAGCGAGGCTAGAGTGCTTGTGCTGAATAAATCTGGGTCGACTATAGCTGTGCTTCATTCGGAATTTTTTATCTACGTATTCCTATTGCACCTGCTGCTTTGTGTTCCGCGCGTGAAAAAAATTCTTTAAGGTTTGGCCCGCTATATAGACTATATCTGCAGAGTTAGTCTGCTTGCGCAGAGGTTTTTATAGCTGGTTTTTTCAACTCGCAAATGAAAGTAAAAACTATCCAACTTTGACGGGGAAAAACAATTTTCGGATGAATTTTTCCGATTCGGCAAACAATTTGGTGAGACTCTTATTGTTGCATGTACGAGTAATTATATGCGCTATGTACGTATGCACACGAAGTCGGGAATGTACAGACTAACATAATTCCTAAAACCTTTAATTACAACGGCAGTGGGAAATTTCTGAAGGAACAGCAAATAAAAGTTCAAATTCACAGCGTACAGTTTCGAATGTTGAAAGCACCCTTTGGTGAAAGCACCAAAGGGTGCTGGCGTCCCTTGGTGCTGGCGCCCCTTGGTGCTGGCGCCCCTTGGTGCTGGCGCCCTTTGGTGCTGGCGCCCCTTGGTGCTAAAGCCCCTTGGTGCTGGCGCCCCTTGGTGCTAAAGCCCCTTGGTGCTAAAGCCCCTTGGTGCTAAAGCCCCTTGGTGCTAAAGCCCCTTGGTGCTAAAGCCCCTTGGTGCTAAAGCCCCTTGGTGCTAAAGCCCCTTGGTGCTAAAGCCCCTTGGCGCTAAAGCCCCTTGGTGCTGGCGCCCCTTGGTGCTAAAGCCCCTTGGTGCTGGCGCCCCTTGGTGCTAAAGCCCCTTGGTGCTAAAGCCCCTTGGTGCTAAAGCCCCTTGGTGCTAAAGCCCCTTGGTGCTAAAGCCCCTTGGTGCTAAAGCCCCTTGGTGCTAAAGCCCCTTGGTGCTAAAGCCCCTTGGTGCTAAAGCCCCTTGGTGCTAAAGCCCCTTGGTGCTAAAGCCCCTTGGTGCTAAAGCCCCTTGGTGCTAAAGCCCCTTGGTGCTAAAGCCCCTTGGTGCTAAAGCCCCTTGGTGCTAAAGCCCCTTGGTGCTAAAGCCCCTTGGTGCTAAAGCCCCTTGGTGCTAAAGCCCCTTGGTGCTAAAGCCCCTTGGTGCTAAAGCCCCTTGGTGCTAAAGCCCCTTGGTGCTAAAGCCCCTTGGTGCTAAAGCCCCTTGGTGCTAAAGCCCCTTGGTGCTAAAGCCCCTTGGTGCTAAAGCCCCTTGGTGCTAAAGCCCCTTGGTGCTAAAGCCCCTTGGTGCTAAAGCCCCTTGGTGCTAAAGCGCCTTGGTGCTAAAGCCCCTTGGTGCTGGCATCTTAGGATCTTAGGCATCTTAGCACCAGGGGCAAGGCGCCCTTGGTGCTGCTTGGCGAGGCTCATACTTATTAAGTATCGAGAATTGCAGCTACTTGCATTTTTCTATTTTGCCGATACTGTAAATACTCGTATGATACATTCAGGCATTTCCTGCAAATTTTAACTAGTGCACTTGCCAATTTAGGTTCTTTTATTTTAAAAAACAACTTTTTTAGGCTACATATTTTTCGTAGTTCTCAATCATTACAACAAACGGGCCACCATTAAACTCGCGCATAAATTTTAAATGCGTAATAGAGTTCAGCGCGTTTGTGTCAGTGGTAAATGTACATTATTTTATACAATAGAAATCTATGTACATTTATTTACAGTCTCGGGGAGAGACATGCGGACTGCAAGTAATTACTGTACAATCTAAGAGTTCTGAACTGCAACATATAACAAACTGGACTTTGACTTTAAGCAAAGAGCGAGGAGTGAACTGATAAGAGGGATAGAGTTTGGTTCAACGAGTGAAACGAGTTTGGCAATCTAAAATATAGCAGTAAATTGTTATATTTGAAATTTCAAATAGATTTTATTTAGCACACTATCCCGAACAACCGAAGTTAGCCGAAGCCTACCTGCTGCTGTGGTATGTACAGCCGATGTAACTTCTGTCGTTTGTGTCGTAATATCTGATTAGGAAACTAACAATTATTGGGAAGGTGTCAGAAATTATTTACCGGTTAACAAATTTTTACCTTCAGCAGAATTAATCAATAAAAAGTTTATTTTAAGCAATGCCGTCTAAATTCAGCTGAAACCAAAATCCATTATTAATAAGCTCACTTCAAATAGGATTAGCAGGTAACTATTTGTAAGGACGCAGAGGAGAAAGCGGATAGAGGCAGATAGATGGTGGATAGAAAGGTAGGTAGAGGTCATATAGAGGCAGGTAGAGGGCGGATAGAGAAGCAGGTAGAGGGCGGATAGAGAGACAGATAGAGGGCGGATAGAAAAGCAGGTAAAGAGCGGAGAGACAAGTAGAAGTCAGATAGAGAGACAGGTAGAGAGCGGATAGAGAGACAGGTAGAGAGCGGATAGAGAGACAGGTAGAGAGCGGATAGAGAGACAGGTAGAGAGCGGATAGAGAGACAGGTAGAGAGCGGATAGAGAGACAGATAGAGAGCGGATAGAGAGACAGATAGAGGGCAGACAGAAAGACAGGTAGGGGGCGGATCGAGACAGGTAGAGGATGGATAGAGGCAGGTAGAGGGCGGAAAGAGAGACAAGTAGAAGTCAGATAGAGACAGGTAGAGAGCGGAGAGACAGGTAGAGAGCGGATAGAGAGATATAGGTAAAAGTCAGATAGAGAGACAGGTAGAGGGAGGATAGAGAGACAGATAGAGAGCGGATAGCGATAGGTAGAGGGCGGATAGAGATAGGTAGAGGGCGGATAAAAGGTAGGAAGAGGGCGGATCGAGGCAAGTAGAGATACAGGACACGAACCCCTTCCTCAGTCCTCAGCTGAAGCCATCGGGATGAGCAGTTCGGCAACAAAGCTCGATGAAGAGCAGCATGGCTCGGCCAGTCAGACCGACTCCAACAGCCCAGCAGCTGCAAACGGAGTCGAGACCTACTTTGACGAAAAAATCCCCATCCCAGAGGGCGACACGGATCCCAACGCCTGCTTCGGCACGGGTTTCTCCTTCCGCAAGCTGTGGGCCTTCACTGGTCCGGGCTTCCTGATGAGCATCGCATATTTGGATCCGGGAAATGTTGAGTCGGACCTGCAGAGCGGCAGTCTCGCCGGTTTCAAGCTGCTGTGGCTGCTGCTGCTCGCTCACATCCTTGGATTGTTGATGCAGCGCCTGGCTGCCCGGCTGGGAGTGGTCAGCGGTCAGCACCTGGCTGAGGTGTGCTCAAAACTGTATCCGCGTGTGCCTCGGTTCATACTGTGGCTGATGATTGAAATTGCCATTATCGGATCCGATATGCAGGTAAAAATGTACTATTATTAGGTTGCACTTTTAGAGACAGTTTTTAGGCGATAGAGTGTTCCATGCTAGATGCATGTTAGCTCAGGGAGCCCAGAGTTTGGTCAGGGTAGCAATTTGGCCGTCAATTTGTGACAGCAAAATCAGTCGGTTTTTGAATCGATTTGCTACGAGCGTATTAGTTAAGAATGTCCACCTGTTAGATTTAATCAAACACCTTGCTTGATGGGTGAGTCACTTGTGAGATAAAAGAGACCCTGTTGACACCTGATAAATAAGTGAGGCATCTCGTATTCGGAAAAAACGTGTGATTACTAATTTATTATTATTATTATTAGTTACTATTAGATGCCCTAATTTGGCCAGATGTGCAACCGACAGCTCAGCCGCAGCTATTGCGCGGCGCATCTGAAGGCTGCGTACGGCTGTTCAGTTCAAGGACTGGGGGGGGGGGGGGTCGCCACACACAGCCTCAATTAGCCCAGCTAATGCTGGCACCCATTTTACAGCTGGGTGAATTGAAGCAATGCAGAGTTAAGCGTCTTGCTCAAGGACACAAATTGTTCCAGTGGGATCGGGAATCGAACCCCGACCATTATTCGTTCAAGTCCGACGCTCTAACCACTAGGCTACAACCCTGCTAAAAACTATGACCATGGACAACGGAAGTAGAAGGACACCAGTCGATTTTCTTTTTGTCGCATCGCCAGTGTATTTACGCTCGTCTGTTCCAGAGAACGCTTAGCGATGAATGGGGTTTAGCCATAGACAAATTCAAATGAAACCCGTGCCTCCAGCTCATTTCTAAGAAAATAGGAGAGTAGTATCATTCTACATGTACTTCGATTGTCCGCGAGTATGGCATGGCAGATACATGTACATGAGATGCCTGCTCGATAAGTACGAACGCATGTTATTTTTATCTAACAAAAAACTTCACAGGAAGTAATTGGCACAGCAATCGCGCTCAACCTGATTTCAAACGGAGTCATGCCACTGTGGGCAGGCGTCCTTGTCACCATAGTGGACACGTTCACCTTCCTGCTAATTGAAGAGTGCGGCCTTCGCAAATTGGAAGCATTTTTCGGCGCTTTGATCACAGTGATGGCTGTGACGTTTGGGTATGAATATGTGACAGTCAAACCCGATCAGGGACAGGTGCTAAAGGGTATGTTTGTGCCATGGTGCAGTGGCTGCGGCAGTGAGCAGCTTGAGCAGGTGAGGGAAATGATTCAATTATCTATGGTTGTCTAAGAATCTAGGGTTGTGCCAGCATATCTAAGAATCTAGGGTTGTGTCAGCAGCTTATCTAATAATCTAGGGTTGTGTCAGCTTATCTAAGAATCTAGGGCTGTGTCAGCAGCTTATCTAAGAATCTAGGGTTGTGTCAGCAGCTTATCTAAGAATCTAGGGTTGTGGCAGCTTGTCTAAGAATCTAGGGTTGTGGCAGCTTATCTAAGAATCTAGGGTTGTGGCAGTTTATCTAAGAATCTAGGGTTGTGGCAGCTTATCTAAGAATCTAGGGCTTTGTCAGCAGCTTATCTAAGAATCTATGGTTGTGTCAGCTTATCTAAGAATCTAGGGCTGTGTCAGCAGTTTATCTAAGAATCTAGGGTTGTGGCAGCTTGTCTAAGAATCTAGGGTTGTGGCAGCTTATCTAAGAATCTAGGGTTGTGGCAGCTTATCTAAGAATCTAGGGTTGTGTCAGCATATCTAAGAATCTAGGGTTGTGTCAGCAGCTTATCTAAGAATCTAGGGTTGTGTCAGCTTATCTAAGAATCTAGGGTTGTGTCAGCAGTTTATCTAAGAATCTAGGGTTGTGGCAGCTTGTCTAAGAATCTAGGGTTGTGGCAGCTTATCTAAGAATCTAGGGCTGTGTCAGCAGCTTATCTAAGAATCTATGGTTGTGTCAGCTTATCTAAGAATCTAGGGTTGTGGCAGCTTATCTAAGAATCTAGGGTTGTGACAGCTTGTCTAAGAATCTAGGGCTGTAACAGCTTATCTAAGAATCTGGGGTTCCGGCGGCTTATCTAAAAATCTAGGGTTGTGGCAGCTTATCTAAGAATCTATGGTTGTGGCAGCTTATCTAAGAATCTATAGGGTTGTGGCAGCTTATCTAAGAATCTATAGGGTTGTGACAGCTTATCTAATAATCTAGGGTTGTGGCTGGCAGCTTATCAAAGAAACTAGGGTTGTGGCGGCTTATCTAAGAATCTAGGGTTGTGTCGGCTTATCTAAGAATCTAGAGTTATGTCAGCTTATCTAAGATAACCTGTACTACTAAATTTGCACCAATTAACCCCTACTCATCAACCGCAGGCGGTGGGCATCATTGGAGCCGTGATTATGCCGCACAACATCTACCTGCATTCGGCCTTGGTTCGCTCACGAAGTGTCAACCGTCGCTCAAAGCGAGCAGTTCGGGAAGCAAATTTCTACTTCTTCTTTGAGGCTGGAATCGCTCTATTTGTGTCCTTCCTCATCAACATGTTTGTAGTGTCCGTGTTCGCCGAAGGCTACTTCGGCAAGGACCCGCAAACGGTTTACAACGCATGCGTTGCCGCTGGCAACCCGCACGCGGACGTGTTCAAAAACAGCAGCTCGGATATGGACATTTTTCGCGGCGGCGTCTTTCTTGGCTGCGAGTTCGGCATCGCCTGCATGTACATCTGGGCGCTGGGCATCCTGGCTGCCGGGCAGTCTTCTACTATGACTGGCAAGTGGAGCACCTGGAATTTCCTTGGATTCTCCCCTTTGTCCCTGAGAGCTTTGCTTGCCTAACAGCACCTGAAGCCCACAAAGAATTCCAACCTGATAGGATTCCCCAAGAAACCCAATTCAAAGAATTCCCCAGGGAATCCCAACCTCATAGGATTCCCCAGAGAATCCTAATCCTATAGGATTCCCCAGAAAACCCTATAGGATTCCCAGAAAACACTATAGGATTTCCCAGAAAACCCTATAGGATTCCCCAGGGGATCCCAACCCCATAGAATTCCCAGAAAATCCCAACCCATAGGATTCCCCAGGGGATCCCAAACCCCATAGAATTCCCAGAGAATCCCAACCCAAAGGATTCCCCAGAGGATCCCA
Source organism: Macrostomum lignano (assembly GCA_002269645.1). NCBI lineage: Eukaryota > Metazoa > Platyhelminthes > Macrostomidae > Macrostomum > Macrostomum lignano. The sequence goes on along the minus strand of NIVC01002591.1, from coordinate 19,327 downwards.
AACTCCATAGAATTCCCAGAGAATCCCAACCCATAGAATTCCCAAATAATTCCCTCCTGGGAATCCCTGAAACTCCAGGCACCTACGCCGGCCAGTTTGTGATGGAGGGCTTCCTGGATCTGAAGTGGAAGAAGTACCAGCGAGTCCTGCTGACCCGCACCATCGCCATTCTGCCCACGGTGTTCCTCGCCGTTTTCGCTGGTCGTGACCAGCTCACCAGCTTGAACGACCTGCTCAACGTGCTGATGTCTCTGCAGCTACCGTTCGCACTGATCCCAGTGCTCACCTTCACCGCTTCTAAGCGAGTCATGGGCAAGTCATTCGTGAACGGGCCCGCTAATTCCATAGTAACCGCCGCTCTGGCCGTAGCTGTCATAGGGATCAATCTGTACTTTGTCCAGCTGAGCGTGTCAGCCCTGCCCAAGCTGTGGTACATCTACCTGCCCGTGTCAGTGGCTATCATACTGTACCTGCTGTTCATTCTGTTCCTAGTCTGGTGGTGCCTGATCGAACTTGGCTTCACAGTTCTGCTGTTCGGCCTTCCCGGGGACCGGTTCGGGTTCCCGAGTGAGGACACGCGGCACCTGTTTGCCGACTACGACGAGGATGGCGGCAGAGTGGCTGAGGCTGCGGTGAACGATGGGTGACGTTCCAATGTTTTAAATTGAAGTATTTCTTGTAAACATTTTCAGTTTATCTCACAAGCTTTGATTGTTTGAGACAATAACGTAAAGCTTTTTTGTATTTTAAAACTGCTTTTGTTGATTAATGATCTGATTAAAAAGAAGCCTATGAATCTACTTTGAGTATATAAAGTATTCTATTTGACAAGGTCCTCTATTTGAGTACATAGAGTGTCATCTAATTGCGTAGATAGGGTCCTCCATTTGAGTAGATAGGCTCCTCTATTTGAGTAGATAGGTCCTCTATTTGAGTAGATAGGCTCCTCTATTTGAGTAGATAGGTCCTCTATTTGAGTAGATAGGGCCCTCCATTTGAGTAGATAGGCTCCTCTATTTGAGTAGATAGGTCCTCTATTTGAGTAGATAGGCTCCTCTATTTGAGTAGATAGGTCCTCTATTTGAGTAGATAGGATCCTCTATTTGAGTAGACATTGTCCTCTAAGTGGGTAGTTAGGGTCTTCTATTTGAGTAGATAGGTCCTCTAGTTGAGTCGATAGGGTCCTCTATTTGAGTAGACATTGAGATAGGGTCCTCCTCCAGGTCGTGAGGTCCTTAGTCTAGAAAGGTCCCCTATTCAGTTGATGAACTCCTGTTTAGCAAAGTACATTTATAGTATTTGAATGGAACAGTTTAGCACCTGCAAGTATGCACCGTTGAAATGAAATGAAAATCTCCACAAAGCTCCTATAATAAGTTACAACATTTTACTTATCCAAGACTATATCCGCGGTTGCTATGCTTATAACTATATTTGCTGCTACCGTATTACGACAACTATTAATACTAAAATGAAATATTTCTGTTCTGATTAAACTGTAGAAAATGATTGGATTTGGCCTAAAATTCAATATTATTTTCGTCGAAAGCTAAATTTAATCCTGTTTTTCTGTTTATTCTTGCGATTTGTACTCGGAAAATCCGACAACTGCACGAGATGCAATTAAACCCCTCTCTCCCTCTTTTCTCTCTCTCCTCTCTCACTATTTCTGTACGCTTTCATTTATTGTCTTGCCAACTAAGACAATAGTTGCTGTACATGGGGTCAGTGCGGTTGGCAAACAATATAAAAACATCAAAATTTGGCGAGAGAATGAGTCACATTCTACCTAGTATCTTTTTTATTGCAGCCTTCTTTGATGCAATTCCTGGGTTAGTGTAAATTCTTTTTTAAACTGCTTTCTGTTGTTTATTCTACATGCCTGTGATTCTGTAGCCGGTGATGCTGTAGTCTGTGATGCTGTAGTCTGTAATGGTGTAGTCTGTAATGGTGTAGTCTGTAATACTGTAGTCTGTGATGCTGTAGTCTGTAATGGTGTAGTCTGTAATGGTGTAGTCTGTAATGCTGTAGTCTGTGATGGTGTAGTCTGTGATGGTGTAGTCTGTGATGGTGTAGTCTGTAATGGTGTAGTCTGTGATGGTGTAGTCTGTGATGGTGTAGTCTGTGATGGTGTAGTCTGTGATGGTGTAGTCTGTGATGGTGTAGTCTGTGATGGTGTAGTCTGTGATGGTGTAGTCTGTAATGGTGTAGTCTGTAATGGTGTAGTCTGTGATGGTGTAGTCTGTGATGGTGTAGTCTGTGATGGTGTAGTCTGTGATGGTGTAGTCTGTGATGGTGTAGTCTGTGATGGTGTAGTCTGTGATGGTGTAGTCTGTGATGGTGTAGTCTGTGATGGTGTAGTCTGTGGTGGTGTAGTCTGTGATGGTGTAGTCTGTGATGGTGTAGTCTGTGATGGTGTAGTCTGTGATGGTGTAGTCTGTGATGGTGTAGTCTGTGATGGTGTAGTCTGTGATGCTGTAGTTTGTGATGATTTAATTTGTGATGCTGTAATATGTGATGGTGTAGTCTGTGATGCTGTAGTCTGCGATGCTGTAGTCTGTGATGGTGCACTCTGTGATGCTGCAGTCTGTAATGATGTAGTCTGTGATGGTGTAGTGTGTGATTGTGTAGTCTGTGATGCTGTAATCCGTGATGCTGTAATATGTGATGGTGTAGTCTGTGATGCTGTAATCTGTGATGCTGTAATTTGTGATGCTGCAGTCTGTGATGTGTAGTCTGTGATGGTGTAGTCTGTGATGCTGTAATTTGTGATGGTGTAATCTGTGATGCTGTAATATGTGATGGTGTAGTCTGTGATGCTGTAATCTGTGATGTGTACATGTAATCTAACTGTAACGCTTTATTCTGCGATACGTTAATCTGTCATGCTGAAGACTGTATGTTTGTGTAAGCCATCGCTGAAATTTGTTACCAGAACACAATCCAAATCAACAAATTTCTTTTAACAGGCTAAACAACACCTTTTTGGAGTCCCAGGTGGATCCTCGCTCTACGAGGACCCAGCGGTCGGCGATGCTGATGCCGAAGCTAATAAAATTTTGAGATTCCGGCAATGTTCTTCTGCCGACGAGACTACAGAACAGACAGTTCAGCCGAAAAGATTTGTCAGAAACTGACATTTCTGTGCCTTTGACTACACGCTACCATGATACAATTTGACTCTCCTACAGTGAGAAGGGACTACTACAACATCTGAAACTACGCCAAAGAGATGTTCTCTACCACAACAAGATGTTCTAGTCTTCCCTTGGCATGGAGTGAAGCTACCGACACGCTTTGCTCCAATCTGTACATAACTTTGTGCCTGCGCATCGTCGACCGAAAAAAGAAATAATTAATTTGTTCCTCAAGTTTTTCAAAGTTAATCTGCAAAGAGAAGAAAAGAAACTATACTAAACGACGTTCTAGCTGCAACTACCGTAGTAGGGGTACCATTAACATAGGCTGCATTGTTATGCTTACCTACTGACTAATGTTAACTACTACTACTGGTAGCTAATCTTTGCAGATTTGGTTGCTGTGGCAACGGTAGCGAAAACAAACTACAGCCGCTGCATGATCTTGGAAATTTCAATGCAAATCTGTGTTTGATGTCCTGAGTTGCGTTGAGAAATTCCCAGATGCTGCAGAGCTGGGTATATTGTTTCGCTTGTAGCCCTGTATAACTTAACAGATGTACAGTAGACATGTACAGTAGGCTAGCTACCTGCAGCAGCCCCCAGCCCTCTGGTCCATGGCCCCTCCGCGCCCCCTGGCCTCCGCGCCTCTCCGCGCCTCTGGCCTCTTCACGCCTCACGCCTCTGGCCTCTCCGCGCCTCTGGCCGCTTCACGCCTCACGCCTCTGGCCTCTCCGCGCCTCTGGCCGCTTCACGCCTCACGCCTCTGGCCTCTCCGCGCCTCTGGCCTCACCGCGCCTCTGGCCTCTCCGCGCCTCTGGCCTTACCGCGCCTCTGGCCTCTCCGCGCCTCTGGCCTCACCGCGCCTCTGGCCTCTCCGTGCCTCTGGCCTCTCCGCGCCTCTGGCCTCTCCGCGCCTCTGGCCTCACCGCGCCTCTGGCCTCACCGCGCCTCTGGCCTCTCCGCGCCTCTGGCCTCACCGCGCCTCTGGCCTCTCCGCGCCTCTGGCCTCACCGCGCCTCTGGCCTCTCTGCGTGTCGGCCTCTCCGCGCCTCTGGCCTCTCCGCGCCTCTGGCCTCACCGCGCCTCTGGCTTCTCCGCGCCTCTGGCCTCTCCGCGCCTCTGGCCTCACCGCGCCTCTGGCCTCTCTGCGTCTCGGCCTCTCCGCGCCTCTGGCCTCTCCGCGCCTCTGGCCTCACCGCGCCTCTGGCCTCACCGCGCCTCTGGCCTCTCCGCGCCTCTGGCCTTACCGCGCCTTTGGCCTCTCCGCGCCTCTGGCCTCTCCGCGCCTCTGGCCTCACCGCGCCTCTGGCCTCACCGCGCCTCTGGCCTCTCCGCGCCTCTGGCCTCTCCGCGCCTCTGGCCTCTCTGCGTGTCGGCCTCTCCGCGCCTCTGGCCTCTCCGCGCCTCTGGCCTCTCCGCGCCTCTGGCCTCACCGCGCCTCTGGCCTCTCTGCGTGTCGGCCTCTCCGCGCCTCTGGCCTCTCCGCGCCTCTGGCCTCACCGCGCCTCTGGCCTCTCCGCGCCTCTGGCCTCACCGTGCCTCTGGCCTCACCGTGCCTCTGGCCTCTCCGCGCCTCTGGCCTCACCGTGCCTCTGGCCTCTCCGCGCCTCTGGCCTCACCGCGCCTGGTTATTTTTCTGAACGAAATTTTCTGAGCGAAAGATTGCATGTGTCCTACTATACACAACTGTTAAGTTACAGGGTTTTAGGCGAAACTTCTCGCTTACAGTTACTTCCTACTCGCTTGCAGGTAACAACCGGACACATGGAAGGGACAATTGTCTCAAAAATGGAGCCGAAAAATAAATAATGAGCCTGTACTTCTATTTCTATGACACTAATATCGGGTTGTGATAGCTTTATTCAGCTTTGAAACTAAGTTTGTCGAAAATTGTCACTCCCATGTCCCCGGCTGTTACCAAAGCCAACCAAATCTGCAAACCAAACGACCGCATGGACTCGCCTCCGCGACTGACACCAGCGGAGGATCAGGGGGAGAAGCCGACGGGGATTCCGAAAGCGGCATCATCTCAGCTTCCTGCAAATTTGAATGCAAGCCAATAACAGCTGCAGTAGAAATCGATACGCCTGCATTGTCTTCTCAAACTGCGCTCAATTCCTAGCCAACCTCATGGACAAGCACGGAGGTCGCCTTGCCGAAGTCCAACGCCGCTGTTTCCATGGTAACAATGCGACCTGGTTCGAATTCGGTTTACCTCCTGATCGCGGCAGCGTCAGTGTCTGGCACATCTGGCAAGCGGCCAGCGTGATTCGAACCACCGACCGCCTCGCAGTTCGGCTTCCCCGTAAGAGGCTGGCGGCAACATCAAACGATAGTCGAGATTCTTTGATCTTTGCCGCGCTCTTTGAAATCTCCAACGATACGAGCGGGGAGGCAGCGAGATTCAGCATTCAGACGGAGCGTTCGAAGGAAATCTACCTGGAGCTGATGGAGCTGCAGCTGTCTGAACGGGATCAAGATGAGCAGCACCTGCTGCGCGTTGTCATCCGCGAGGTGCTTGACGATGTTCACCTGTTCGACAGCTCAGCGGAAGATGTTTTGGGAGATCAGTTTGACTTTGTCATCGAGTATGAAAGTTGATTGATTGGTTAAATATTCCATCGCTTTTATCAAATTAGATTCCCTTTGGCTTGGAAAGACTTGACTAGCTGGGTTAATAAAGTAAGTAATAAGTAAGCCTAATAATTAATTTACAATTACAAATTATAAACGGCAATTGACCGTCTTGCTTGACTTATTTACTGATTTAAAAAACTCAATTAAACAAAGAGACTCGAAGGATCGAAAAATGAGTTTTTTTACAAAAGAAGTTTTATTAACGAAAAACGACTGAAATTAATATCGAAAACAAAGACAATTAGACAAGGCTGATATGTTTTATGTTTTCAAATTTCAATAAATATTTCTTCGAAGCCAGGATTAAAATACATCAAATAACAAGTCATTTCGTGTTGAAAGAAAATTGTTGATAAATCAGGTTCGATAATGAAATTTTTGCTTTTTAGAATTTACTGCGGATATATTATAGCATAGCGATAGTCGAAAACCATCTATTGGAGAGTGATTATCGTTGGGACTACGATCGAGGTATTATGGGTAAGGAACTATCGAAGACGAACTTTATATGAGATTATCGGAGAGTGATCATCGGTATGCTATTATCAGCGAGGGATATACGGTGAAAGATTACCGATAAAGGATTATTGGTAAGGTAATACCAGTAAGGGATTTTCGGTAAGGGATTATCGATAAGGGATTATCGATAAGGGATTATCGGTAAGGGATTATAGGTAAGTGATTATTGGTAAGGAATTATCGGTAAGGGAGTATCGATTAGAGACTATCGGGAGGAGATTATCAAAGGATAATCATTAGTGTATCACTGCTGAATGATTAACGGTTGTTTGCAGTTAATTTTATGAGAGAAAGTATTCTGTTCACAGTTTATGCTGCTGGGCGCTTTGGCTAAAGCTCACACGGCGCAGGCAGTCGCGGGCTGCTTCAAGCAGTAATAATTAACGTAAGCGCCGCCCCGTTTAGGAAACGGATAGCCGGCTGTGTGATAATCCAAGAAGGTGCACGCCATCAGCGAGGCCGCCAGGACGCGGTCGGCCGGATCGTTGAGGCGATCGGCCTTGTAGCCAATCTGAGAAATGTGAGAGACGGAGCCAGGGTACTGTGAGTGTCCTTTTATCAGGTTACTGTCGGCTTTGACCATAGACAGAAGCTCATGAGCATATTTTGCAATTAAACATAATTACGCACGAAAATATCATAGCCGCAAAAGTCTTAGACATGAAAGTTCATAGCCGAAAAATTCCAAATCCGTAAAAATTCACAGCCGTAAAAGCTCACATCTGTAAAAGTTCACAGCCGTAAAAGTCCACATCTGTAAAAGTTCACATCTATAAAAGTTCACATCTGTAAAAGTTCACATCTGTAAAAGTTCACATCTGTAAAATTTCACATCTGTAAAAGTTCACATCTGTAAAAGTTCACATCTGTAAAAGTTCACATCCGTAAAAGTCTAAATTCGTAAAAGTTCACATCTGTAAAAGTCTACAGCCGTTAGTTATTTCAGTCTAAAAAGACTGAAGGCCAAGGCCAACACGACTAAAATTTGCTGGACTACTGGGCTAATGCATTCGGTGAAAGTTAAGCAGAATTGGCTGCGGTTAGTACCGTAGCTTCACTCCACTGTATCAGCATCACAAATAAAACGGCAGCCAACTTGCAAGTATTTTAAACCACACGCGACCAGAGCCTCAAAATTATTCGCTCTCACCTGCAGCCGGCTGCTGTACACCTGCTCCCACACGGCAGCGATGTGCCGGTCGAGAAACCAGCCAATCAGGACGCAGGCCAGGATGGCGGCAGCCAGGAGGCCGAACAGGCAGCCGAGCAGCGGCAGGCTGGCACCAGCCAGGAGGCCCCGGGTCAGCGGCTCCGCCAGCGTCAGGAGAAGCGCCGCCGCCACCGCTAACAGCACGGCCGAAGTTGACAGTCCGGTTGCCATGGAGACGACAAACCAAGCTTCGCCAAGCGGCCCGCTGGTAGCAGCCGCGCCCTGATCGCAGTTGCTGCGGTTGCTTCGACGACAGGCCGCGGTGAGAAGCGGCTTGACTCGGCCGACCCGGTGAAGCTGCTGACGGAAGCCGCAGCCAAGGCAGCGCGGCGGATCCGGCGCTTCCAGCAGGGCGCCGACCAGGGCGCAGCGCGCGTGCAGATGCGCGCAGTCGCACACGGGATAGCCGAGAAACCCGCCCGAATTAGCCCGGTCGGCTGGTCGCTGGCAGACTCCGCATCGACCATCGGCGTCGGCGGACTCCCAGACGGCCAGGCGGTCGGCCAGCTGGTTTGCCGTCTCGGCATCGCCCGGATCAATGGCGCCGTCGTCTGGTAGGACGACCGGGAAAGCGGCGAGACGGCGACGGAGCAGCGTGGCGGGGAAGGCGGTGCCGGGGCCGCCGTAGACGCCTCGAGGCGGCGACGAGCGGTGCCTCGGCTGCTGCGTATGCGCTGGCTGCAGAATGCCGTCCTGCCGTGTCGCGGGCTGTTCTACTTCGGCGGGTTCTTCTTGACTTTGAAATGGAAGGAATTATGTGATAAGAGGCCAGTTTGGATTGTCAGTGGATTGCAGTTTGACTTTTTTCCTATCTTTCCAGAGGCGCCAGCACCAGAGGCGCCAGCACCAGAGGCGCCAGCACCAGAGGCGCCAGCACCAGAGGCGCCAGCACCAGAGGCGCCAGCACCAGAGGCGCCAGCACCAGAGGCGCCAGCACCAGAGGCGCCAGCACCAGAGGCGCCAGCACCAGAGGCGCCAGCACCAGAGGCGCCAGCACCAGAGGCGCCAGCACCAGAGGCGCCAGCACCAGAGGCGCCAGCACCAGAGGCGCCAGCACCAGAGGCGCCAGCACCAGAGGCGCCAGAACCAACAACTACGCCCCAGAAACCAGCAAATAATTAAGTCTCTATAACGCGCGCACCTAACAGCAGCTGTTGGCAGTTCCTGCAGCTGCCTTTCGACAGCAGCAGCTGCTGGCAACGGTCTATCAGGTGCATCCTCCAGCACCGTCTGGTACTGCAAAGAGGATGCCAGCTGAGGCATCGGTGTGTCATCATTATCATCGTCTTGACAGTCGCTGCTAGTTCTAGCAGCTGGATGCTCGCCTGCCGCGGCACCAGCGGTAGCAGCGGCCGTGTCATCTGGCTCGGTTGTCAATCCGGAGTTTTCGTCAGCGGTGGACACTACCGCGGAGCCGGCTGTCGGGGTGGCGAATCTTTCGCTGCCCGGCAGCAGCTGATCCTGCTGGCCGGAGGTGCAACCGCTGCTGGTGTCGTCTCGACTGCTGCTCGGCCAGCGGTTGCTGCTCTCTTGGGCGTCTTCGAATGTGGTGGCGTCGACTATGGTGTCGATGTCGGCGGCGTAGGCGCCGGACTGGCTGCTGCTGGCGATGCAAGGATCGGCAACTTCTAGAGGAGGGCGGTGCATCAAGAAGAGCTCAAGTAGATTGTGTCAATTACAAAAACGTCAAAGTTGAGTTCCATATAATTTTGTAGACTGCTTGTAACTGCCCTTAGAAATTTAACACTATAATCGTATGGTCTTAGAGGCTTGACAGTTGCAGCCTCTGTAAATTATAGTCTATGATAAAACTCTACGCATTAAAGCCCATGTATAAAAGATAGTCTATGGTAAAAGCCCTACGTATTAAAGCTTAAGTGTATAAAAGACAGTCTATAGTAAAAGCGCTACATAGTGAAGCCCTTGGATAAAAGACAGTCTATGGTAAAAGCGCTACATAGTGAAGCCCTTGGATAAAAGACAGTCTATGGTAAAAGCGCTACATAGTGAAGCCCTTGGATAAAAGACAGTCTATGGTAAAAGCGCTACATAGTGAAGCCCTTGGATAAAAGACAGTCTATGGTAAAAGCGCTACATAGTGAAGCCCTTGAATAAAAGACAGTCTATGGTAAAAGCCCTACGTATTAAAGCCCGTGGATAAAAGACAGTCTATGGTAAAAACCCTACTAAAGCCCATGGATTATACTGATGGTAAAAGCCCTACTTTTTAAAGCCCGAGGATAAGAGACAAGTCTATGGTAAAACCCTACTAAAGCCCATGAATAAAAGACAGTCTAATTTAAAAGCCCTACGTATTAAAGACCGTGTATAAAAGAGTCTATGGTAAAATCTAGCCTACGTAATACGAGCTGTAAAGTGTAAAGTATATATATAAAAGATAGTTTGGTAAAATATGGTCCTATACTGTAGCTTATGGATAATTAGATGATGCAGGCACAGAAATACATGTACTCACCAGTAACTACAATCTCAGTGCAGCTGAAGACACCAGATGCAGCAACAGGCTCTTCGCATCGGCCATTAATACCCGGTGTTTGGTCGCTTTCGCTTTTATTCAAATTAGAATCATTGTCGTCTCCTTGACTGCAGCTGCTGCTGCTACTGCTTCCGCTGCTACTACAACTGGCAGTGTTGCCACCTGTACTACTGCTGCCGCTTCTGCTTCTACTATTGTCATCACATGTACTAGTAGTATAGCTGGTGTTGCCTGCAGTGCAACTGGTATCACCGGGGGCCGCTGACCCCGTGCAACTGGTATCACGGTCAATGCTAGTGTTAGGTTCAGATTCCTGTTGATTGGTTTGTCTGTTTTCGCTTTGATTATTGGCACCCTGCGATGCTGCCGCTGGCTGCTTGCGTTGTTGTTTTCGTTTTGGCATGATTGATTAATTAATTAATTTTACGCACAGATGGTTTAGCAACTTCACCACTAATTGCTTCACGTCTTATATTATGAATTGTTATCAGTAGCTTCGTTATGTATGCGACTTAGCAGTCAGAAAAAAATGTACATTTTTTGTAATAAATAGCAACTTAGTTCTGTCCAGCCAATCAACGCCTGTCGGAGAGACGAAATTTATCAGGCGCGTACATGGCCAGCCGCCCTCCATGTACAGGGCTACAGTGTACTTTGAACTAAACAAAGCAAACTCTAGACGGGAGTTGGGACAGCCAATTAGAGAGAGGGAAGAGAGAGAATCAATTTAGTTTTACGCTGCGTCGCGTGGAACGCGGTGGAGAGGGGTGGCTGCAGTTTTGAAGGACGAGAAAAACAAACAGGGTGTGAAAATCAGTTTAATTACTTGCAATCAGCGGGAGCCAACAAAAGAATGGTTGATTTTTTTTAATCAACTACGTGTAGTAACTAATCTTCAATGTATAGACGAAAATTGAGCCGCGTTAGCGGTAAATATTGTTAAATTCCTTTCAGTCGAGGTTGCACGCTATAAGTGCCAGAAACAGGAGAGTCAGGATGAGCTTGACGGACATTCTTAGTTTCTGCGGTGAGATAAATATACACTCAGCAACATTGAAAAGTTTCCACCCTCGCGCCAGCCGTGTATATTTAGAGTTTCAAAACTGGTTTTTGTCGCCAGACTTGTGCCATAGACGATTGATGATTTCGCCAACACGCACTGGGGCCATAGACAAAAACTTGGGTCATAGACGCCAGACAGGTCGAAGGAAACAGTCACATGGAGCAGACCGCAGCAGCTTACATGAGTCTAAAATCCACGTTCGCAACCGAACGAAATGCCCAATGCAAGGCTGCTATACGCGTTACTGACCCTGTTCTGGGCAAGTTGTCACCCATGCTCGCGTACTTTGTTTCTTTGCTTCGTTCGAATCCGGATTATATATTTGTCTATGGCTCAAACCACGAATATCTCCACCCAACAAAACGTTGACCCTTCGCGCACTAGGGTGGAAACTTTTCAATGTTGCCGAGTGTATACTCAGCTACATCGAAAAGTCGCCATCACAAAGATTCTGTCTGTGGTCGCCACTTTTGAGAGTGTAGGTAAAGTCTCTCAATCTTTGCGAGTGACGCAACTCAGCTACGCCGCAGCAGACTCGAGTTGAGGAAAGAAGACAGTTAAATTTCTTTAATCTGCTTCACTGCTAAAGGTATCCTTCAGGGGAACTGGTGCTACCCTTCAGGGGAACTGATGCTACCCTGAAGGGGAACTGATGCTACCCTTCAGGGGAACTGATGCTACCCTGAAGGGGAACTGATGCTACCCTTCAGGGGAAATGATGCTACCCTTCAGGGGAACTGATGCTACCCTTCAGGGGAACTGATGCTACCCTTCAGGGGAACTGATGCTACCCTTCAGGGGAGGTGATGCTACCCTTCAGGGGAACTGATGCTACCCTTCAGGGGAACTGATGCTACCCTTCAGGGGAACTGATGCTACCCTTCAGGGGAACTGATGCTACCCTTCAGGGGAACTGATGCTACCCTGAAGGGGAACTGATGCTACCCTGAAGGGGAACTGATGCTACCCTTCAGGGGAACTGATGCTACCCTGAAGGAGGTGATGCTAACCTTCAGGGGAGGTGATGCTCTCCTTCAGAGGAGGTGATGCTAACCTTCAGGGGAGGTGATGCTCTCCTTCAGAGGAGGTGATGCTAACCTTCAGGGGAGGTGATGCTCTCCTTCAGGGGAGGTGATGCTAACCTTCAGGGGAGGTGATGCTCTCCTTCAGAGGAGGTGATGCTCTCCTTCAGGGGAGGTGATGCTAACCTTCAGGGGAGGTGATGCTCTCCTTCAGGGGAGGTGATGCTCTCCTTCAGGGGAGGTGATGCTATCCTTCAGGGGTGCTATCCTTCAGGGGAGGTGATGCTATCCTTCAGGGGAGGTGATGCTAACCTTCAGAGGAGCTGATGCTCTCCTTTGGGGAAATAATGCTATCCTTCAGGGGAGGTGATGCTAACCTTCAGAGGAGGTGATGCTCTCCTTTGGGGGAAATAATGCTATCCTTCAGGGGAGGTGATGCTTTTTTCAGAACTGATGCTATTACTTAACTTTGATTTATGCTATTTTACAAAAATTTTACCGAACTAATTTCGTCAATAAAAAAACGGAGTTTTCATTTCATTTTGAAATGTCACATCACTCGAAGTCCTAGATAAATAGTGACAAAATCTTATTTCAATTTATAAACAAAATGAAAAATCCAACCAACAAGAATAACAATTCATATGATTTGAAACTCGGTCCAGTTCAAATTTGCATGTAAATTTCTTTTATAACATTGGTTTATATTTTATGCACTGTTGAAAACATACAATATTTATATGTTAACTCACGCTAGCGCAGTGAAGGCATATTAAATTCGAAGCTGGTTTTAAACTCATTATAAAACTCTTAGCACGCGGTAAACACAATATAACATGCATAATAAGAATAAGAATAATAGATATTATTAAACAAGAGTAAAAGCAGAGACACAGAGAGCAAAAAACCCAGACTGACATATCGAAGCAGTTAAAAAAAACGGGCTCTGAAATATAGAAAAAAAATATTGTATTTCATGCACACGAGTTTTTGAAAACTTGATTGTTGTTCATTTTGCAAGTCATAAATAACAATCGATTACACCTGCCCCAATTGGCCCTGATGTGCAACCGACAGCTCAGCCGCAGCTATTGGCTGTTCAGTTCAAGGACTGGGAGGTCGCCGCACCCACCCTCAATTACCCCAGCTAATGCTCAAGGACACAAATTGTTCCGAGTGGGATCAGGAGTCGAACCCCCGACCTTCAAGTCGTGAGGCCGACTCTCTAACCACTAGCTAGTGAACAAAACCATACGCACGTCATACTACTAGTATAGTAACAATATAAACAATATGTATAGTACAAGAGGGTCTCCGAACTGTGTTTATTGTGAATTTCACCTCTCTAATAATAATGCATTGTCATTACGAAAGAATTATTTACAAAATGATAGTAGAAAATATAGAAACGAAAAAATAACACAAACAAGATTAATATGCAGTATAGAGATTGACATTAAATAGACACTGCATGATTAGAAAAAACAATTACTTTAAATTTAGCTAAGAAAACAAAAATATAAAAGAAAACAAAATTAGTTTTCTAAAGTCCATGCGATTATATTTCGAGATAGAAGGATTCAGACGGCTTGGAGCCTCAGACTGACTAGTGACTGCTACTGCTCTTGTTATTTTGTAAATAAACAAATAAATAAAAAAACACGTGATTCACACAGAGACTCTCCATATTATAACGCGGGATTGCAAAATACGTTCTGTGACGTAAATAAAACACACAATTTAAGAGTTACAATTGAGGTGAATAGCAATAAGTGGAAATTGATTAAGTCTGCCACTTCGAATGACTATTCTGGTTAAACGGGGTGTTTATTTATGTTGAAACTGGTTGTTTATTTATGTTGAAACTGGTTGTTTATTGATGTTGAAACTGGTTGTTTATTTATGTTGAAACTGGTTGTTTATTGATGTTGAAACTGGTTGTTTATTGATTTTGAAACTGGTTGTTTATTGATGTTGAAACTGGTTGTTTATTGATGTTGAAACTGGTTGTTTATTTATGTTGAAACTGGTTGTTTATTGATGTTGAAACTGGTTGTTTATTGATTTTGAAACTGGTTGTTTATTGATGTTGAAACTGGTTGTTTATTGATGTTGAAACTGGTTGTTTATTTATGTTGAAACTGGTTGTTTATTGATGTTGAAACTGGTTGTTTATTGATTTTGAAACTGGTTGTTTATTGATGTTGAAACTGGTTGTTTATTGATGTTGAAACTGGTTGTTTATTTATGTTGAAACTGGTTGTTTATTGATGTTGAAACTGGTTGTTTATTGATGTTGAAACTGGTTGTTTATTGATTTTGAAACTGGTTGTTTATTGATGTTGAAACTGGTTGTTTATTGATGTTGAAACTGGTTGTTTATTTATGTTGAAACTGGTTGTTTATTGATGTTGAAACTGGTTGTTTATTGATGTTGAAACTGGTTGTTTATTGATTTTGAAACTGGTTGTTTATTGATGTTGAAACTGGTTGTTTATTGATTTTGAAACTGGTTGTTTATTGATTTTGAAACTGGTTGTTTATTGATGTTGAAACTGGTTGTTTATTGATTTTGAAACTGGTTGTTTATTGATTTTGAAACTGGTTGTTTATTGATTTTGAAACTGGTTGTTTATTGATTTTGAAACTGGTTGTTTATTGATTTTGAAACTGGTTGTTTATTGATTTTGAAACTGGTTGTTTATTGATTTTGAAACTGGTTGTTTATTGATTTTGAAACTGGTTGTTTATTGATTTTGAAACTGGTTGTTTATTGATTTTGAAACTGGTTGTTTATTGATTTTGAAACTGGTTGTTTATTGATGTTGAAACTGGTTGTTTATTGATTTTGAAACTGGTTGTTTATTTATGTTGAAACTGGTTGTTTATTGATTTTGAAACTGGTTGTTTATTGATGTTGAAACTGGTTGTTAATTGATTTTAAAACTGGTTATTTATTGATTTTGAAACTGGTTGTTTATTGATTTTGAAACTGGTTGTTTATTGATGTTGAAACTGGTTGTTTATTGATTTTGAAACTGGTTGTTTATTGATTTTGAAACTGGTTATTTATTGATTTTGAAACTGGTTGTTTATTGATTTTGAAACTTGTTGTTTATTGATTTTGAAACTGTTTGTTTATTGATTTGGAAACTGGTTGTTTATTGATTTTGAAACTGTTTGTTTATTGATGTTGAAACTGGTTGTTTATTGATGTTGAAACTGGTTGTTTATTGATTTTGAAACTGGTTGTTTATTGGTTTTGAAACTGGTTGTTTATTGATGTTGAAACTGTTTGTTTATTGATTTTGAAACTGTTTGTTTATTGATTTTGAAACTGGTTGTTTATTGATTTTGAAACTGGTTGTTTATTGATTTTGAAACTGGTTGTTTATTGATTTTGAAACTGGTTGTTTATTGATTTTGAAACTGGTTGTTTATTGATTTTGAAACTGGTTGTTTATTGATGTTGAAACTGGTTGTTTATTGATGTTGAAACTGGTTGTTTATTGATTTTGAAACTGGTTGTTTATTGATTTTGAAACTGGTTATTTATTGATTTTGAAACTGGTTATTTATTGATTTTGAAACTGGTTATTTATTGATTTTGAAACTGGTTATTTATTGATTTGGAAACTGGTTGTTTATTGATTTTGAAACTGGTTGTTTATTGATTTGGACCTCTTGTTTATTTTGAAAGTAGAATCTCTTACAGTACAAATAGAAATATGGAAAACGTGAGTACTGGCTTCAGTGTGATTCAGAAAAATAACCTAACCTATGAGCCTTGATCCTTAAAACAGCAGCGGTTACAATCCGGTTTGAAAATGGCGCCAAAAGCTACAGACAACAATCAGTCTGCCTACACGGCGGCAGTTCGCGCAGCTCACAGTTCAACTCGCCTCACTTGCCATTGGCAGTCCCGGCAGTCAGAACCCTCGCAGACCCGCCGCCTCCGCTTGATGCCGCTGCTCGTTTCGGACTGGCGACACCCACGCCGACGCCGCCACCGACATTCATGGGTAGACGGGACGCTGCAGACGAAGCTGAAGCTCTACTACTGGACCCTGAGCCAGGTGTGCCACCAGGTGACGAGCCGATCCTTGTTGAAGAAGTCGACGCCGAGGCCGCTGTCGGTGTACCGGCGGCCTCGACCGCGGCGTCTCCGGCGTCCGCCTGACGGGCGGTTCCGGTTTCGCGCCCCGACGCCCGGCACCGCCCGAAGTCGCAGTTGAAGACGTAGCCGAAGACGCCGATGAGGTGGCGGCGGTGTTGGCAGTCAGGCGGAGTCTCAGCGATTCAACTTCTGCCGCGAGCCGGTCCGCCGCTGCCGCCTCCGCCGCCGCCTGACGGCCCAGCTCGGCGACTTTGTGCTGGGCAGCTGCGGCGACGGCCTCGGCTTTGTCGGCGGCGACTGCTGGATCCAAGGAGCTGGTCGCTAGCCGAGGCCGTTGAGACTCCAGCTGGCGGCACCGGTCAGTCAGCTCTTTCAGCTGTGCGGTTGCCTGTTTTCTTTGGCGAATCTGTTCCAGCGCTACAGCTTTCTGCTTGGCATTGCTTGAGCGAATCTCTTCTAGTGCCCGAATCTGGCGCTTCAGTTCCTTCTCTTGGCGCCGATTGTTTGAGCGCTCGAACTCCAACTGAGGGGCAAGGCGGGTTGGGTTTGATTGTTCAAGTTCAGCTGGCGCTTCAGGACATGGTGGCGTTTGCAGTTTCTGCTACTGCATTATTAATAGCGCTTCAGATTAGCCTTATGGGGGGCTGATGCTGTTCTTCAGGGCCTGATGCTGCTCTTCAGGGCCTGATTCTGTTCTTCAGGGCCTGATGCTGCTCTTCAGGGCCTGATGCTATTCTTCAGGGCCTGATGCTATTCTTCAGAGCCTGATGCTATTCTTCAGGGCCTGATGCTATTCTTCAGGGCCTGATGCTGCTCTTCAGGGCCTGATGCTGTTCTTCAGGGCCTGATGCTATTCTTCAGGGCCTGATGCTGCTCTTCAGGGCCTGATGCTATTCTTCAGGGCCTGATGCTGCTCTTCAGGGCCTGATGCTGTTCTTCAGGGCCTGATGCTATTCTTCAGGGCCTGATGCTATTCTTCAGAGCCTGATGCTATTCTTCAGGGCCTGATGCTATTCTTCAGGGCCTGATGCTACTTTTCAGGGCCTTTTTTGACAGGCTATCTGCCAGCAGTAAACCAGTCAGCTCATACATGCGCAACCCCCTGATTTACACTGGCCATGCGACTTACCTGTAAAAACCCTAACGCAATTTTTGGTAAACGGCAGGAGTAACTATGACTGTCTTATAAGGGCTAAATGCCTCGTCATCTAATTAGTACTACGTCTGTATTCTTTAGGCTGGGCTTTTTTGCGACTTACCCCTGGTCCACCACAATTTACGGTGGCCAGATCGGCCAGGTCGGCCAGCAGTTGCGCATATATGAGTCAGCTCTCCACTCACCTCATTGAGCAGTCGCTCTCGTTCTTTGCCGAGGCCTGCCAGCACGTCATCGCCTTCGGCCGAGTCCTGTTCGTGCTTGCAGCGCTCGTCGATCAGGTCGCGGGAGGCCTGGAATAGAGCAGAGTGCACTGTTAGAATAGCTATATAATATCGCGAGAAAGTCAATCCCAAAGCTTAGGTTTCCTAAGCCATAAATATAGGGATTCCAGGGAACCTTAATCCTAAAGCTAGGGAACCCTAATCCCAAAGCTAGGGAACCCTAATCCAAAGCTAGGGAACCCTAATCCCAAAGCTAGGGAACCCTAATCCAAAGCTAGGGAACCCTAATCCCAAAGCTAGTAACCCTAATCCCAAAGCTAGTAACCCTAATCCCAAAGCTAGGGAACCCTTATCCCAAAGCTAGGGAACCCTAATCCCAAAGCGAGTAACCCTAATCCCAAAGCTAGGGAACCTAATCCCAAAGCGAGTAACCCTAATCCCAAAGCTAGGGAACCCTAATCCCAAAGCTAGGGAACCCTAATCCCAAAGCTAGGAAACCCTAATCCCAAAGCTAGTAACCCTAATCCCAAAGCTAGTAACCTTACTCCCAAAGCTAGTAACCCTAATCCCAAAGCTAGTAACCTTACTCCTAAAGCTAGGAAACCCTAATCCCAAAGCTAGTAACCCTAATCCCAAAGCTAGTAACCCTAATCCCAAAGCTAGTAACCCTAATCCCAAAGCTAGGGAACCCTAATCCCAAAGCCAGTGACCTAATCCCAAGGCTAGGAGGCCTCTCGAATCCCAAAAAATCTTAAGCTGGGAGCATTAATATTAAAGTCATCCAAATTAGCCAAAATTCAGACAGCTCGCTAGCAACAATAATGAGCATCCCAGTTCCTCACCTTCTTAAGCTTATTCCGCAATCCTTCCAACTGTACAGTCATGCAAGCGTGCGCACGACGTTGCACCTCGATTAGATTCTCCAACTGGCCCATCTGGCTCTCCTCGTCAACTGTTGGCTTGTCGTCTGGTTGGCCATTGGCGGATTTTGCTGCACCTTGATCAGAGGACTGATTTCCTGAACTGGCGCCCAGGGCGGAGCTGAATGTATCTGGCAGAACAAGCCTGACGTATTTGGCCTGATAGAATGCCAACCTGGATTTGCTAGCTCTCAATGCTGCTATGGCCGCATCGGCCGCTTGCAATTCCGACTCTAAATAAGACAGGCTGCGAAGTAGTTCCACTTTAGACGGAGCGGAAGCTACTAATGCATTTGAATCGGCGTTGGCGATACTCGAATAACCGAATCTGACAGGCGAGACAAATCGATAATATCATCCGGATCGGTGAAATATTGTTCCTCGTCTGCTTCTTCTATTGCTGCTTCAACTTCTTTGCCATTTTCTACTCGATTCTGATTGGCTACTGCTGACATGCCGGGTGAAATGCTGACGCCAATGATTGATTGCCTGGCAAGTTGGGTCAAAGAAGAAGCTTCAGAAGGCGCTTAGGGCCCCTCCCTGTAGCCAGGATTGAAGCTGAATATTTGAGGCACACAGAAAATTTGCTATGTAGATAAAGAATTTCTCTCAATAAGCTGAAGTGTTGTAAAAATGGTATAGTTGTTTCCGTATAAACATTTGTGCTAATTAGTGACTAAGAATATTCATTCTTTTTCATATGGGTTTTTTAATTCTATTCTAGTTTGACATCATACATGCACAACGACCAGAATTTCCCTGCACCTTTGCAACATGGTTTTTTTTCCAACATGACTAGCTTTTACCTTTGAGCTGCACAAA
>NIVC01002590.1:17500-159415 GCA_002269645.1 Macrostomum lignano | reverse complement strand
AACGGGCAAAATTTGCATTTGGCCTTCGTTCTTTTACAGGGCGGAACTGAAACTTTTTTATAGAATTGAATGCATAGTTTTTATCTGGAGTGAAGTTGCCTGTCTGAGTTCAATCGGATTTTGCAATCTAAAACCCGCAGTATTGCACAAACTTGTACAGCATTCTCCAAGCCAATAGCTCGCTCTAGGGTCAAGCTGTTCGAGACTTGCTTTTCATTATCACAGAGACCAACTCCACTGGCAATGAAGCATTTATATTTTCCCCATAGACCAGGGGTCGGCGAACTTTTTACCTGAAGGGCCAGATAAAGAACCTAGCGCATGACTCATATGAGGGGAGAGAGGAGAGGGAATACAGAAGAGAGATAGGAGAAAGGTGAGGCGAGGGAATAAAGGAGAAGAGGGGAGACAAGAGGAGAGGAGAGATAAAATAGGAGATGAGAGAGGAGAAGAGAGAGGAGGGAAGGAGAGATTTGAGGAGAGGAGAGAAGAGGAGAGGAGAGGAGAGGAGAGGAGAGGAGAGGAGAGGAGAGGAGAGGAGAGGAGAGGAGAGGTGAGGAGAGGAGAGGAGAGGAGAGGAGAGGAGAGGAGAGGAGAGGAGAGGAGAGGAGAGAGGGAGGTGAGGAGAGGAGAGGAGAGGAGAGAGAGGAGAGGAGAGGAGAGGAGAGGAGAGGTGAGGAGAGGAGAGGAGAGGAGAGGAGAGGAGAGAAGAGGAGAGGAGAGTAGAGAAGAGGAGAGGAGAGGAGAGGAGAGAGAGGAGAGGAGAGGAGAGGAGAGGAAAGGAGAGGAGAGGAGAGGAGAGAGAGAGAGGAGAGGAGAGGTGAGGAGAGGAGAGGAGAGGTGAGGAGAGGAGAGGTGAGGAGAGGAGAGGAGAGGAGAGGAGAAGGAGAAGGAGAGGAGAGGAGAGGAGAGGAGAGGAGAGGAGAGGAGAGGAGAGGAGAGGCGAGGCACTATTATATTATATTAGGCACTCATTTTGGCGCTTCAGGCAGTCACTTTAGCGCCCTGAAGCAGAATTATTGATTTCCATAACGGGTCGCAAGGTGGGGTGGGGAGAAAAAACATTGGCATGTCCCCCCAATAGCTTTTACTAGGGGGGACATGTCCCGCTGTGCCCCCTCCCATGGCGACGCCCCTGCAGTTGTACAAGCCTTGGGCCATAGAATATGACGGGTTTCATTAGACAAACATGGAAATGTGAGACAAGAGTTTAATTGAGCAGGGCTTCATCCCACGCTGCTTCAATGGAGAAGAGATTCTTCGAACATTGATCAGGGGTTCGAGTTCCATTTGTTCAGCATTGCTTCGAGACACATACGATTGTTTTGAACTTGTACTGTACGTTACGATTTTGTCTTTTACTGTTTCAATTCACTTCACAGATATTCCCCTTCTGGGCCATAGACAATGAAAATCGTCTTCAATACTTCGAAGTAGATTGATTCTCACTAAGGACTAAACTGCTTGCTCCTAGGCTCAAAGTACATATCTGCTCAGATATATACTATATAAAAAACAAATTTAAGAATAGCTGCACAGTCCTCAGATCATGCGCAGTGCTGTGTTTACTCTCTCAAGCACAAATGCAGAGTTAGGTGAGAGAATTCCACACAAAGTGCATATTGAGCGACCAAATTGCATTGAAGAGCAGCTGGACGGAGTTACCGCCTACCTGGACAACCCGCAGCAAATGTGGTAGAAGCTGCTTGTTGCTGTCTTTCAAAACACTTTCCTCGCACTAAGTGGGGTCCCCACTTTCCCACTCTGCAATGCCAGCCTTGGGCAGTGTTGGGGGGGGGGGGTCAACAGTGTGTGTTAGCAAAAGCCCGCCCCCAATGCTCTGTATGATGGCGAGAGAAACCCGAGACGAGAGCTGGGCAGTCGCTGAGAGAAATGAGGTATGCGTGCTAATTGGTCGGCCTCGAACTTCCGGTCAGTTGAGGTTAAAAAGTACATTGTTGTTTTGATAACAAGTTCGAGTCAGTAAAGTGCGATTTTATGAGCCTCATAGGAGGGTGGGTCATAGGAAAAGCGTATTTCTTTTGAGAAGAGAGGACATTAGATAAGTGGGATCATAGGAGAGGACAGTAGATAAGTGGGGGTCATTGGAGAGGACAGTAGATAAGTGGGGGTCATTGGAGAGGACAGTAGATAAGTGGGGGTCATTGGAGAGGACAGTAGATAAGTGGGGGTCATTGGAGAGGACAGTAGATAAGTGGGGGTCATTGGAGAGGACAGTAGATAAGTGGGGGTCATTGGAGAGGACAGTAGATAAGTGGGGGTCATTGGAGAGGACAGTAGATAAGTGGGGGTCATTGGAGAGGACAGTAGATAAGTGGGGGTCATTGGAGAGGACAGTAGATAAGTGGCGGTCATAGGAGAGGACAGTGGATAAGTGGCGGTCATTGGGACAGTGAAGAGAGAGGTTCATAAGAGAAAGCAGTGAACTGAGGATAATTAAAGGAAGAGAAGCACCCAAGCAGATCTGTTGTCGCAGAAAAAGCAGAAAGGTGCAAACGCGTAGTGGGATGGATTAATCGAATTGATGAAGAGTCAAGAGGATGCGAGAGGAAAATCGAGAGCTTACTGGGAGAACAGGGTGAGCACTTCTCCGCGCTCCACCCTCTTCCGCCGGCCTGACAAAACATCCTTTTATTTATTGATGTTGACGCAGCCGTCCACACCTCGCCACCCACCGACACGTCTCAACCCCCCCCCCCCCCCCAATATACAACAGCCCACCAGCTCTGTTCAGTCATGCAGTCTCTGGGCCGGCTCCGCCCTACTGCAGCCTCCTCCTCCCTTCATCAAGATATGATGAAGCTGAGCCACCCCGCCGCGCCATGCATTATTCACTGTGCTATGCGTGGCGACGGCCCGACCAACACGCCGGCCCTGGCAACCAACCGTGCGGGAGAGGCCGCCACTGATCCCCCTGCCGCAGCGCTGCATGGCCAGTTTTAAGGCTTCCAAGCGGGGATTTGAGCTCACAGAGAGCTCACAGGGACTCACAAGGCCACCTGCTCCATTCATGCGGGATTGACGTGAAAGATTTGTGAGAGAAGAACAAAATGTGAGCAGCATTTTTCAAGAAATCAGTCAAGATCAAACAGCTGCCGCCATCCCTAAACTGAAGCGGGATCTCGGGGTGCGTGGGATCCGGGAATTCTGTGCGGGGCTTCGGAGAGAAGACCAAGCCTCTCGGCCACTTGCCAATCCGCATTGATTGCGTCATGCCCACTGATCCGGTCCCCTCCGAGGGACAGGATAAGCCGCTCCGATTTCGTCTGTCTCCCCTTGTTCAGCCAGATAGGTCCAGCATTTAACAGAGGCCCGAAGTCCCAAGAACAGACGCGGAGGGACCGGCAGCAGTCATTAGCGGTATTGGAGCTCGGGGAGGCTCCGTTCGAATGCTGCAGGAAGTCTCCTCCTAATGCATTCCGAGCCGGTCCTGGATAGGGTAGGTGGGGGGGGGACAAGCTCCTTCAGAGCCTCATCATCATTGGCATTCTGGAGTGTGTGCCAGAGAAAACAAAGGATGGCTAATTAATTTCAGATCGGCCCGCTCTCAGACAGCAGAGAGCCGTGAGTCAGACAGTCTAACTTTGGATGCCGAATCACGCATAGAGTCTGGAATGCCACGGAGGTCATACCCAAGCATCCGCATTGTTGCACTCGAAACACATTCCCCTATCTGCTTGTGGAACAAGACTGATACTGAGATAGAGGCACAAATAGCAATGCCTATAATCATATTAAAGCTCGCACGCAAAGGTCAGAGCCAGCGTGTCTCATTCAGGCCTGCTGAAGGTTTTGCGCAGTTGTGCAATATGGGTGGCAATCAGTTCGGCAGGCACCAACCTGTCACTTAATGCTGCCCCGCGGACAGATTCAAGTCAGCTGGGAACCGCTGCTGCAATGAAGGAAAGCCACCCCCAGCTATGCATACACAAGCTTGTTTAGAAATTACGCAACACTTGCGCAAATTATTATTCCAAGCAATCAATTCTGCTTGATATTACCGGAGCATGTAGGCAATAAAAAAGGCGACACATTTTTGCCAAGCAATGTTTATCAACGAACTTTGCTATCAAATATTTGCTGAGCCAGTGACACGCAAGTTCAGTCAGTCGAGTTCCAACCAGATCGCACTGTTAAAAATTATCACTGTCGACAAGAACGTCATTCGACATTGGACCAAAGGGGATGTGAAATCATGAAATCATGTTCACGTGAAATCCCCATTTATTTCACTTCTCCCCATAAAGATCCCCAATTGCTAAAATGGTCGGGTTTTCGTCAAAACGGGACCTATTTGGCTCCAAATGAAGGGATTGGTGTAGAGAAATCGGGACCCAATGCTTCAGGCTCCATTTTGACTCTTAAGTTCACATCCCTTTAAAGTTCAATCAAGTGATTGACAGGCGTAGGTTGCACTATAAAAATACCCCCCTAGAAGTGCTTCGAAATTAATCGAGCATTGAAATTTTTGCGTGATAATTTTGCGGATTTCATGTTGTGAGGGTGACAGGACAGGCAGTCTGACGGATAGCCAAACCTGCAGGACATGCTCTCTTTAGACCGGATTTCATGCCTACAAGCCATTAATTGAACAGAAAATGCTCTGCCAGCAGCAAAGCATCGACACGATAACCAGAGAGACTCGAAGCATCGAAGCCAAAAACAAAAAATGCGCGCCTGCCTTCATCAGCCCGATGTGCGCCCGGCAGATGACCGCAGCCCCCCTCCCCTTCGAGTCGGCACTCGGTCGCAATTAGCGTCTCAGCAGTCTCGGGGTCTTCTGTTTCTGACTCTGTCCCTTTCTCCCCTCGGCTCCCCATCCAGAAAATTGAGTTTTTTGGTCGGTCGCTTGAGTGAAGTGGCCATGCAGAGTGGCGCGGGGGACGTCCGACCGGTCTGTGCAGACAGATGACGCCAGCAGGCAGCCGGTGAGCTCGGCCAGCTCAGCTGAGCCCGGCTCAACTCGATGGGCTGCATAATCCGTAGTGTCAGCCGCATTAAAGGGCCTTCAGCTTCGCACAGCTGCCACTGGAGTCTGTGTAAGCCTCATTAAGCGTTTAGAGAGAGAGATGGGGGGAGAGTCGAAGAGTTACATCACCCACTACGGCGCCTCTCGTCCTTACAAATGAATTGACGAATCGAACCGCCGACTGAAGCGAAACACTGCCGTATGCGCGTACGGCCCCGGCGCCACTTCTTGCCCCCCCCCCCCCCCAACACGGAGGCGTTTCGAACGTGCCAACGAAGCTGGTTTAGCACGTATTGATCCCGTAGCCAAGTGAGTGCCAACTCGTATGTAGTATCCTGTTTTACTCTCGCTTGATTTGTTGAACTAGACTCTGCTGGACACGCAGGACGCCGACACCAGCCCCGTGTCTCGCCGGGACCTCACCAAACAATTCCGGTTGATTAGGATCGGGCTGGGGGGTGTAGGAGAGCGAGGTCAAAATTGTATTACTCGCTGCACCCTCTTTCAGTGGATCGGAAGGATTACCTAAGGTAATTTTCCAGCGAAAGTGGGACAAGGCAGTTGGGGAGCGCTCCGGCTTAATTTGGGAGAAAAATCCAATGAAGCTAGATAACAGGAGGTAATGATGCATTTCAAAGCGGAGGGTCGCCGTGCTTTCTAATTGCTGCGGTTCGACGTATTGCCTTGGCCGCTTAGTGCTCATGCAGTCACCGCCGACTCATCAATTGACAGTACGAGCGGGTAAAAAACTTATGATCTGAGTCGTTTAAATTACATGCCTTTTTAATCTATCTTTGTCTTATATATCTTAATAAATGGTAGATATATTTAACACCGGGGAAATGTCGTCAATGCTTTAATCGGGACTTCCAAGGGAAAATCACACTGAGGGAATAGACTTAAACTGATTTTTGATGTCAATTGCTAGATAAAAGGGAGGGATGGACTTTATATTAAGTGGGTTAGTTCTTGTGAGCTTGCATGGAGAAAGAGCTTTTTTGGCAGAGTGTGACGAAAAGCAGCAAAGCACTTAACGAGTTCTGCAACGTCGAGCAAAGTCGCTTGTTGCCGCAATGCTGAGGCGGTAACTGGATCAACTCGGCCTTGCTTGGCTGCTCACAACCGCGAGCGTTTGGCTTTTAGCTGTTTTTTGTCATTTGAAAGCCGCAGCGTCCCCGATAGATCAAGCGTTTAATGCACGTACATGTAATTAAAGAGTACAACAGTACGCGAGCTGCCTCCCTGGGTTATAGATCAGGACTGCATTCGGATAAAAACGTACTGTTTTCGTTTCTATCGCTTATATATATATTTGATATTTTTCAGCTGTTCTGGAGCAATATGTTACTCGTATATTAATGTATGATTTTTTCTCATTTTGCAATCAATCAATTCACGAACAGTCAATATGAATTGCGCGCGATATTATGGGCTTGACATTAGCTGCAGGGGGCTCCGTTCGTCTGGAAACAGCGAGGAGGCTTTGCAGCCCATGGGCTTACATGTACATATCAACGGTTGTATCAACGGTAACTTCTAGTGTTCCTTGATACATATGCATTCATGTGTATTAGCACGTACTACTCGTACTTCAGGCCCTTATAAGAAACGAAAAAAATCACTTAACCTGCTGCCATTTATGAGTAAGTGATGATCAAAATAAACTTAAATGAAAATTAAGGTAAGTAACTACAGATAAATAATAAAGCTAGTATTTTTATACATACTCTGAGAATCATACTCTCATACGTAATCGCGTACGCCTTCAAAAGTATTTTCAGAGTTCTTAGAATCCCAGCTATCGTCTTGTTTAATAATTATTATAAATCACTTTTACTTACTTGTAAAGAATTAACTTGAGATTTCAAAATGATAAAGTTTGGTACGAAATGGCAAACGATTGCGGTTTATATGTTGCTATTGATGAGCGCGATTACATCACGAAGAGACGGCGCGAAAAACTTGGGATTAGAATAGTAAGGGGCTAGAATGAATTAAAACAGCAAAATAGAAAAGCGAACGCAGTGAATCAAGATAGAAACACCTTCTGCCAAAAACACTGAATAAAGTACTTACAAAACAACAATAATTGCAAAGCCAAGTCACCAACACTGCTATTAAGCAATGTAATCAAACACTTTTAAGAAATCTCCGGTAAGTTATGTTAAACAAAGTTAAAAAAATTGTCAAAAAAAGTAACTTGGGGGTTTCTTGAAAAACCAGGTGGTAACAATACAATAAAAACAGATTTTAAAAATAGTATTTTCGGCGTTTTAATAAACCAATAAGTTTAAATAATAATTTACGATGAATTGCAACATCCGTTACGACTCAAACTGTACATTTTTTTACATAAAAGATAAAATTTAAGCTGAGGTCCTAGTTGAAATTGCTTACAACAAGTGTAAGTCCATATACATATATTCATTTCTTCAACTGTTTAGCGCCCAACTCACGTTAAAATGGGCAAAGGTTATCAAAATTATATGAACAAGAAGTTCTTCCACCCAGGAAGCTTCGACAATATTAAACGTTTATGGATGGCACAGCAGAAAAAGGAATTCGAGGAAAAAAAGGAAGAAGAAAAAGTCGCTCTTTATCGTCGAGAGCAAGAGCAGCTTGAAGCTCGAGCCATTTTAGGAGATGAAAAAGCAAAGCTTGGAATTGCTTTCATGTATGATAGGCCCCCTGGTGCTGATAAGGTAAACATTTTTTACATTGTTATATATAATTAGACCTAGACCTATTTTTTTCTTTCGTAATCTGTCAAAACATTTAGTTCGACTACTAGAGTCTATAATAAAATTTCATTATAAAGCATTGCTAATGTATTTTTTAAATTTTTATATTATATGGAGGCATCTTAATAATTTAGACACATTTAATTTTTTGTTGAAAATAATAACTTTTATGTAACTTTAAGCTCAATAAATAACAAAATAGATAATAGAGAACAAACTTATCATATTATTGAGTGCCTAGGCCTTTTGTTTTGTTTAAACTTATGTTTTTGTTTTAAGACTTTTGTTTAGGCCCTAAACATATATAAACAATATTAATGGATGTTAAACTAAAGTTGATAATAATATAATACCCAGTATATAAAAAGTTCCTGAAGGTCTTGTTTAGGAACTGGTGCTGCCAAAGGTATTTCTATAAGTAGGACTCAACTAGTCTATAATATAATTAGTTTTTTCATGAGCCTATCTATGTGCCTTCAATAATATTAATGTAAATAGTTAGGTCCACTGGGTTTACAAAATGCAGTCAAAAATTGATGATAGCATGGTTAGGCAGCTATTGATAAGCTAGAAAAGAATATCATTTATACATATTTAAACAAAAGTAGGCATTTGATAATATGTTAAATTTGTTCTCTATTATCTATCTTATCACTTATCAAGCTGAAAGTTATTTAAAGGTTATCATTTTCAATAAAAATAATTTACCATACAAAACTAGAGGATTGCCAAAAATCATTAGTAAAAATTGGTTATTTTTATACTGAACCATGAAGAACTATCTTTTAACCATTTTTGCCATATTCCAGATCATGTTAATTGCTTGCTAGAATATATACCTAGCATTTTTTGTTTGTACACCTATTGCATGCCATGTTTACCAACTTTATGCCACATATACCATTGAAATAATTAACAATAGCCCCACAAAAAAGCAAAAATATATGCAAAAATTACATTTTAAAAATGCACAAGAAAAAACAAAGCTTTAAAAATGTATAACTAGAAATATAAGCATTAAATTAAATTATAAATTTTTTCGGTACTCTTTGGTATTTCTAGTAAAAATAAACAAGATAAAATATATTTATAAGTATTTTCCAAAACTCAAAAACACTGCCCCACTATGATCATACTATATTATATTATATGCTATCAAGCTATTCCATGGCATAGCATACCTTATTTTTTGCTTAACCAAAAGGCATGCCAATTTTTTTGGCCAAACCAAATATATACTAGAAATTCTGGCATGACATAATATATACCTTCTGGAATATAGAATTAAAAATATAGAATTAAACATGATTTTTTATTTTGTTTTTTGTTAATAACTTTTAAAGATCCATAGGAGCTATTCTTTTTGATCAAAATTTAGCTACTATAACTATGACTATGCATATAAAGACTATGCCAAAGTTGAACTTAGTCATTTTGTATACTAAGTATATACATTGATTACATTGACTTGAAACTTTGGTCCCACTTGCTTTCTTGGCAATCTCTGCATGCCAGGCTATATACCAAAGGATATACTAGGCCCCTTATGTACTAATACCATCCAGAGTCTGGGATATAATGAGTTTTTGTTTGCTTCCTATAATTTGTATGGGCATAGTCATTCTAAGTTTGAAAGTTTAAAAGTTTGCTAAAATGAATTAAGGGGTTTTGCTAAAAGTTTTGAGACAGTCTGTGTCTGGTCTGGATAGCAGTGATTGAAGTTTACACTTTTTTGATGCAGGCAAAGCAGTATATTGGTGTCAAAAAGCATCTTGGTTATATCTTGAAATGGCATTTAAATCAGTTCTTAAGTGAATAATTTACTGAATTAATATTTATTGCTTTTCCACTGCTTCGCAATAGAACATTGTATTGATGCAATTATCATTAAAATTCACATTTAAGACCTCATCACATTGAAAGTGAAAACATTCATCTTAACAATTACCTTAACATCATGTGAATATGGGATTACAAATATTGAGTCCTCAACCTCAGGGACTTAACCATATCCATTAGTTTCTGTCGCTATTATCCATAGCTACAGTGGAACTCTATTAATTAGCTAATCTAACCAATCACACCCCCCGGTCCCGCAGGAGGAGGCCGGCCCCAGCGAGGCTCGCGAGGTTCGCTTCGAATGGCAGCGCAAATTCCAGGCGCCCAGAGAGGCCTACTGCAAAGGCAGCGACGAGGTCCGCGACCAGCCGTTTGGCATCGAGGTGCGCAACGTGCGCTGCGTGAAATGCCACAGCTGGGGCCACGTGAACACCGACCGGCTGTGCCCGCTGTATGGCAAGTCCATCACCATGGAGCCGCAGCTGCCCGACTCTCATCTTGGCGACGCCGGCCGGCACATGCGCGACGAGCAGCACCTGCGCTTCACCCGCCGGGCCGAGGCCTCCGGCTACAACGAAGTCGTCGCCGGCGGCGGCGCATCGGCCAGCAGCGAAGCCGAGGTTGAGGCCTTCTTTCGCTCGCTGACGCCTGCCCAGCGCGAGAAGCTGATGAAGAAGCTCGAGAAGCTAGATTCGGGCAAAAGCGACCGAGACGGCGGCAAGAAGAAGCACAAGAAGCACAAGAAGGAAAAGAAAGAGAAAAAAGAGAAGGACAAGAGGCATCGTAAGGAGCGCTGATGTGACGCTTCTTGGCCTTGGTGCCGTTTTCATCGGGTTCATCAACTACCTAATCTTG
Organism: Macrostomum lignano; assembly: GCA_002269645.1. NCBI lineage: Eukaryota > Metazoa > Platyhelminthes > Macrostomidae > Macrostomum > Macrostomum lignano. The sequence goes on along the minus strand of NIVC01002590.1, from coordinate 148,990 downwards.
TTTTAATAATGTGTTGAAAGAACTTATAACTTCATTTTATTTTGTACATAGTAAATAAGCTTTCTTAGAACTCTCAGTTATTTATCGGCCGTGTTATGCAACCGTGTACATGCTTGCTGTTGTTTTTCAAAGTTTTTATCAATCAAATATAAAGACAAAACCCTGTCAGTGGTTTAATGTTAGTTGTCCGCGCTTGTTTGCGAACAGTGCATACTCAAATACGGATCTGTATGAGATTCAATATAATTTATTCTTGGTTTTCAAACAATTTTGTTGCACTTCTTGTAGTTTTTACTTGGGCTGCTTATTCAAGTTCAAAACTCAAAAGTGATTCTGTGATGATGATTCTTAAGGCTGGTCCTCAGCACCCTCTCGGATTCTCGGGCTGGTCCTCAGCCCCTCTCAGATCCTCAGACTGGTCCTCAGCACCCTCTCGGATCCCCAGACTGGTCCTCAGCACCCTCTCGGATCCCCAGGCTGGTCCTCAGCACCCTCTCGGATCCCCAGACTGGTCATCAGCACCCTCTCGGATCCTCAGCCCCTCTCGGATCCTCAGACTGGTCCTCAGCACCCTCTCGGATCCCCAGGCTGGTCCTCAGCACCCTCTCGGATCCTCAGGCTGGTCCTCAGCACCCTCTCGGATCCTCAGGCTGGTCCTCAGCACCCTCTCGGATCCTCAGGCTGGTCCTCAGCACCCTCTCGGATCCCCAGACTGGTCCTCAGCACCCTCTCGGATCCTCAAGCTGGTCCTCAGCACCCTCTCGGATCCTCAGGCTGGTCCTCAGCACCCTCTCGGATCCCCAGGCTGGTCCTCAGCACCCTCTCGGATCCTCAGGCTGGTCCTCAGCACCCTCTCGGATCCTCAGGCTGGTCCTCAGCACCCCCAGACTGCGTCACTGCCACCCTCCTAGGTCCAACAGTTAGGTCACCGCCACCCCTGATTTACAATGATGGGATTCCTAATCTTTCGAGAGCTCACAAGTCCCGGCGCGCAAACTTTCAGGCAGAAGCTTCCAGCGATGCCAGGCTGCAGCTGGAGACGACTTTCCTGCGCCAGACCCTCCGGCATCTTCGGAACTTGAAGGAAGCAAAATCAATATCCGACTTGGAATATCTTATTCTAGACCCGTTGTATAACGATGGTAAGATATACGCATTCGCTACTGAATAGAATGAATCAGTAGAATAGTATGCATATTTAATGCACACAATAATGTTTTGTAGAGCCCGAACGTGAAAAACCTGCCAAATCAAGGAAACGCAAGGCCGCTGCGGCTGGTTTTGTAGAAGATCACACGGACAGTGGCGAGTCTGATGATGTAGGCTCTATAATTCATTTATTTAAGTATAGTGCTGCCAAAACGAGATCCCCAAGGCAGTGCTATCATTCCAAAGATCCTTAAATTAGCCCTGTCATCCCTAAATATACTCAAAGTAGTGCTGTAATCCCCAGAGATCCTCAAGCTAGTGCTGTAATCCCCAAAGATCCTCAAACTAGTGCTGGAATCCCAAAGATCCTCAAACTAGTGCTGGAATCCCCAAAGATCCTCAAACTAGTGCTGTAATCCCCAAAGATCCTCAAACTAGTGCTGGAATCCCAAAGATCCTCAAACTAGTGCTGGAATCCCCAAAGATCCTCAAACTAGTGCTGTAATCCCCAAAGATCCTCAAACTAGTGCTGAAATCCCCTATAATCCTCAAAATAGTGCTATAATCCCCTAAGATCCTCAAACTAGTGCTGGAATCCCCTATAATCCTCAAACTAGTGCTGAAATCCCCTATAATCCTCAAAATAGTGCTGGAATCCCCTTTAATCCTCAAACTAGTGCTGGAATCCCCTATAATCCTCAAACTAGTGCTGGAATCCCCTATAATCCTCAAACTAGTGCTGAAATCCCCTATAATCCTCAAAATAGTGCTATAATTCCCAAAGATCCTCAAACTAGTGCTGGAATCCCCTTTAATCCTCAAACTAGTGCTGGAATCCCCTATAATCCTCAAACTAGTGCTGGAATCCCCTATAATCCTCAAAATAGTGTTGTAATCCCCTATAATCCTCAAACTAGTGTTGTAATCCCCAAAGATCCTCAAACTAATGCTGTAATCCCCAAAGATCAAACTAGTGCTCTAATCCCCAAAAATCCTCAAATTTGTGTTGTAAATCCCAAAGATCCTCAAACTACGAGCGTAGTGCGTAGACCTCAGAACTCAGTGTACTTATAAATGAAAGAACTCAGTGTACTTAAACGAAAGAAGTCAGTGTACTTATAAATGAAATAACTCAGTGTACTTATAAAGGACAAACTCGTCCATCATCCGGCTTGCCCAGTCCGCATTCTCAGTGGCATCAATTGAAGGCCGGCTGTCCCTAGCTACTCAGTCCGGGCTGGTCAGCTTCCTGACGCTAACTGAGGCTGGCCAGCTTCGCTCCATCTGCGGCATTGAGAGCCAGACGGCCCTGTTTGAGCTGTTCAACTCTGGCACCGACTGCGGCCCGGGCGCTGCTCTGGCCGACGCTTGCCGTTTCGGCCGGGTTGCTCTTGTTGAGCCCAGCGTCAGCCAACGGCGAGCAGTTCGCTTGCTAGGCGGTTGCTATGCTGTGCCGGCTCGCAGCTCGTTCGCCATCTCGCAGCTGTGCAGCGCCAAGCCTCTGCTGCTCCAGCTGAGCTCATCGGACGGGCCCTACGACGTTGTGCTGGCCGACCCGCCCTGGCCAAACGCGTCGGCACGCAGGCGCGGAGTCTATTCTGCCGCTGAGTCCATCGGGCTCGAGCTTCTGTCGCGAATACCCGTGCCGGAGTTGCTGCGTCATCGAGCTGAACAGTCAGGGGGAGGAGCGAAGGGGTGGCCGGGGCCTCTGGTGCTGGTCTGGTGCACCAACTCGCTGAAGCATGTGCGCTGCGTGCTAGAAGACCTGACCGCTGCCTGGGGCCTGCGCTGCATCGGCCGTTGGCTGTGGGTCAAGGTGGGTCAGCCGGTTCGATCGACATGGTTAACAGTAATAAACGTATTCGCAGAAGCTGCCCATTCCGCTGACTCTTGAGCAGGTGACCGCTACGGGGCGACCGCTGACCCCACTGCACAGCAGATTTCGCCGGCCTTTCGAACGGCTTTACGTGCTGGCGCCCGCCCAGCTTGCAGCGTCATCCGACGTTTATAAACGCGTGCCCGCCGAGCTCACTCTGATGTCCGTGCCGTCTTGCCTGCACTCAAGGAAGCCGTGTTTGAAGCGTGAGTTATTTAAGTCCGGCATTATTGCTCCGATTATTAGTAGGATATTAGGTAGTTGGTCAGGTGTAGTGATGAGTAATGTACACGGGTGATAATTATGGGGTGGCTATTGCTCTAATTAGTCCGGTGTAATGGGTGAGTAATATACAGGTGATAATTATTGGGTGGCTATTGCTCTAATTAGTCCAGGTAAGGGTGAGTAATATACAGGTGATAATTATTGGGTGGCTATTGCTCTAATTAGTCCAGGTAAGGGTGAGTAATATACAGTTGATAATTATTGGGTGGCTATTGCTCTAATTAGTCCGGTGTAAGGGTGAGTGTGATGCATACAGGTGATAATTGTCGATGGCCATTGCTCTAATTGGAGAAAGTTCAAGTTTCTACCGATAGAAAATTAAAATATGAGTTGCACTATCATCTGATAGAGCCATAAAATCCCTTGCCCACAGCGCTGCTCAACGCACTGTTTGGCTCAGACGATTATCGATGCCTCGAACTGTTTGCCAGAAATCTCACACCTGGCTGGTCCAGCTGGGGTAACGAGGTATGGACGGAAAATATTGCAATAATACTACTTATATTAGTATAAACAGAACTTTCGATTTCCAACCAAATTTGGCAGGTAGTGAAGCATCAGCACTTTGATTTTCAACCTGCTCAACTTGTTGCCGAATTGTCCAATGGCGAGATTCAGAGTCTGGACGACAGGCTCGCCTAAACACGCGATTTACGACTATTTAACCCGTTAATACTCGTTTATTTATGCATTTGAGCATTTACAAAATATACAGTGTATTGAAAATGGTTTCCTTAATCTACTTGGACTTATGCTTCAATCAATTAGATTTTTAATCTCTAATGTGCTAATATAAAGGGTTGGCATTACCTGCGCCATAGCCAGGATTTTCATCTTGGGGGGGGTCACGAGCCGGAGTCATAGTAGCTATAGTGATCTGTCTGGTCTGTCGTCGTCTGGAGGGCTCATGACCCCCCAGCCCACCTTGAGCTACGCCACTGGACATTACCTTTTTAGTATATTTTATTATAGGTAAACATTTTGTCTTGGTAAAAAGAGGTATACGAGTTTTCATATATTAATATATATTTGATACCACAGTTTCGCTATAAAAATATAGCTATTAGCTCGTAGCTTAAATTTTTTTCGTTCGCACTACTTTTAGTAGGCCAAAAAACGAACAATGCGTGTTAATTTTTTTAAATTCGAATTTCCAGTCAAGCCAAGATCCACCGCGGGCGCAGTCTGGCCAGCTGCATCAACCTGGAGGAGGAGGTGGCGGCAGCAGCGGCGGCGGTCTCTCGGGCCTGAAGACCTCGCCGATGTTTCGGGCGTTGAACTACGAGCTGTACACCAAGCCGAACAAAACCGTGATGCTGATTGGCACGACCGCTCTGACCTGCTGCGCCGCTTTCCTGGCCTACATGAATGTGCGCCAGGAGAATCTTGAAAGTGCCGCTGGCCAGCAAGGCGCTCCCGCCAGGCCGCGGTCCAAGTGGGACTGAGGGCTCCTTGCTGTTGCGCTCGTGACTGAGCATCTGGCCATTTTTTCTGCTTTTCTCTATCCTGTCTGTAGGGACTCTGATCCTGTCTGTAGGGACTCTGATCCTGTCTGTAGGGATTCTGATCCTGTCTGTAGGGACTCTGATCCTGTCTGTAGGGATTTTGATCCTGTCTGTAGGGACTCTGATCCTATCTGTAGGGATTTTGATCCCGTCTGTAGGGACTCTGATCCTATCTGTAGGGATTTTGATCCCGTCTGTTGAGATTCTGATCCTGTCTGTAGGGACTCTGATCCTGTCTGTAGGGATTCTGATCCTGTCTGTAGGGACTCTAATCCTGTCTTTAGGGACTGATCCTATCTGTAGGGATTTTGATCCCGTCTGTAAGGATTCTGATCCTGTCTGTAGGGACTCTGATCCTGTCTGTAGGGATTCCGATCCCGTCTGTAGGGATTCCGATCCCGTCTGTAGGGATTCTGATCCTGTCTGTAGTGATTCTGATCCTGTCTATTGAGATTCTGATCCTGTCTGTAGGGGTTCTGATCCTGTTTGTAGGGATTCTGATCCTGTCTGTAGGGATCTGATCCTGTCTGTAGGGATTCCGATCCCGTCTGTAGGGATTCTGATCCTGTCTGTAGGGATTCTGATCCTGTCTGTAGTGATTCTGATCCTGTCTGTAGTGATTCTGATCCTGTCTATTGAGATTCTGATCCTGTCTGTAGGGGTTCTGATCCTGTTTGTAGGGATTCTGATCCTGTCTGTAGGGATCTGATCCTGTCTGTAGGGATTCCGATCCCGTCTGTAGGGATTCTGATCCTGTTTGTAGGGATTCTGATCCTGTCTGTAGGGGTTCTGATCCTGTTTGTAGGGATTCTGATCCTGTCTGTAGGGATTCTGATCCTGTCTGTAGGGATTCTGATCCTGTCTGTAGGGATTCTGATCCTGTCTGTAGGGATTCTGATCCTGTCTGTAGGGGTTCTGATCCTGTCTGTAGGGATTCTGATCCTGTCTGTAGGGGTTCTGATCCTGTTTGTAGGGATCTGATCCTGTCTGTAGGGATTCTGATCCTGTCTGTAGGGATTCTGATCCTGTTTGTAGGGATTCTGATCCTGTCTGTAGGGATTCTGATCCTGTCTGTAGGGATTCTGATCCTGTCTGTAGGGATTCTGATCCTGTCTGTAGGGATTCTGATCCTGTCTGTAGGGGTTCTGATCCTGTCTGTAGGGATTCTGATCCTGTCTGTAGGGGTTCTGATCCTGTTTGTAGGGATCTGATCCTGTCTGTAGGGATTCTGATCCTGTCTGTAGGGATTCTGATCCTGTCTGTAGGGATTCTGATCCTGTCTGTAGGGATTCTGATCCTGTCTGTAGGGATTCTGATCCTGTCTGTAGGGATTCTGATCCTGTCTGTAGGGATTCTGATCCTGTCTGTAGGGGTTCTGATCCTGTCTGTAGGGATTCTGATCCTGTCTGTAGGGGTTCTGATCCTGTCTGTAGGGATTCTGATCCTGTCTGTAGGGACTCTGATCCTGTCTGTAGGGATTCTGATCCTGTCTGTAGGGATTCTGATCCCGTCTGTAGGGATTCTGATCCTGTCTGTAGGGATTCTGATCCCGTCTGTAGGGATTCTGATCCTGTCTGTAGGGATTCTGATCCTGTCTGTAGGGATTCTGATCCTGTCGACAGGATTTTGATTACATTTTGCTAGAAAATCTTGGTTATCTTAGTTAACCTATTTATTTTAGAATCATAAAAAACTGTTTTGCTACTGATAATTATTGCTTTGTCTTAGCATTTACTCAATTGTCATGCATTGTCGAACGCGTTAATAAAACATTTTCGCTAGTTGAGAAAATTTCTTATTCTAAATTTCTATGCTTGTTATTTTACAGTGCTTGAGGTCCTCCAACAGTGGACTTTTTCCAAAGCGTCAATTTCGGTTTTAAAAATATAAATTTAGCATATTAACCAGTTATTCTTGATTGTAGGCTCAAACAGTAGATTATCTTTAATCGCTTCAGCCTACTTTTAGCATTTTGAGCGCAAATTAATATCTGATTTTGCGATAGAACGTTACATTTGTCAGTTTAGGCCATAGACAAAAGTTTATTATTAAGTTTTCAAAACGAAAAGTTTTACGTTAAAACTCTAAACAGACGCCCATATTAAAGTAGTGTCTTTGACTAAGAAAGATATTACCCCATATGATCACTATATTGTTACTTTTTTAGAGATTGAGATCTCTAAATCTCAGTCTAAATCTCCCAACTCAGCAAATTGGGAACTTAGTATATCTGATGAAGTCGTAAGAATGACTACATTTAAAGCAACAGGAAGATGTTAAACCAATTGTCTAGCCTAAATTGGGCCCTTAAATGAATAAAATTGATGTGGTCCTTCATGTGGGTCCTTCACTCTTTAGTTAGCCCTACCTAGAATTAGTAGAGCGCAGCTTTCAGATAGTTTACTAGTCCAAATTCTAACTTAAAACTCGCCTATAAATAGATACTTCGCCTGGCTCTCTCTATTGAGTGTACAGTGTACAGTTAATGTACATTGATTTCTCACTCCCTCCCCTCGGGCCGGTCACGCTAATTAAATAACCCCCCAGTTGTCTGACGCGGATAGCATTTAATGCGACAGTTCGCTCGGCTGGCTATAAATAGAAATTTGTTTTTTTTATCACCAGCAAGGGATATCCGCAATCACGAACTCTTATCTTAGTCTCGCTCGCACACACACGGCAAGCCTGCAGATTCCCTGTCCTGTATATTAACTGTCGTGTGCTCTGGCTTGGCCTTGGAACAATAGCGTCTTCTCTTATATTTTTGCGCACAAAGATTTTAGTTTTGCACACGAACACTCAATGGTTTCCGCGCTCCCGCAGCAGCCGCAGCCGCAGCAGAGACCCGTCAGGCAAATGAACGCGCATCAGCTCATGCTGCAGCACCTGCCAGGTGGACAGTTTCACACGCTATACACCAAGTTAGGCGTCCCGCCAGGCGATCCGCTCATCAAACGCGTGATGCCCTTCTTTCTGAAGCAGACGGAGATCCTGGAGCTCGAGGCCAAGACTGGCAGCAATTCTATCGATTTGGCGCACGACGCCCTGCTAAGAATGGGCCAGCGGCGCGGCGCCACCCTGGCCCATCTGGTCTCCGTGCTCCGCCGGATACCTGAGTCTGCTGAGGTGCTCGCCGCCATGGGCTTCGCTGCTGAAGCTGCCGCCGCCGCCGCTCGCGGCATCAACCCGCCGGCGCCTCAGCCACCACAGCAGCAGCAGCAACAGCAGCAGCCCGTCGGCTTGTTTGAAAGACTACTACCAGCCAGTCGCACCTTGGAAGTTGATGAAGGCGGCGTGGCATTGTTTGGTGTTACCCTTGGAGAACAGTTTGCTGCCATAGCCAGCGTGTCCTGGCACAAGGCGCTCAGTGATGAGGTGCTCTGCACCGGTGTTCACCTGCGTATTAAGCAAGTGGCGCTGACTGATCAAGTAAGTGAAGAGACTGCCTATAATGAAGACAAATAATCATATCTATTGTATGTGTACACATGTACTTTAACTACCCCCGCAGGGCCAGTACCGTTGCGCAGTGCAACTCGCCAACCAGCTGCCCGTCAGTTCTCGACCATACGCGATGTTCAGCCTGAAAGTTCGGGCAAGGCCACATTTGCCGCGTGTAAGTCTAATACTTAGTACTAGTAGTGGTGGTAGTAGTAATAGTAGTAGTAGTAGTAGTAGTAGTAATAGTAGTTCTGCGCAAAGAATTTACTACGTAAATAGGAAATTAAATATTTTGCAAGCTACTACAACTCCTACTCGGCCTTTAAAAATATTTCTAGGAAGTGCAATGCCCTGTCTTCCTACCTTTAGTAATTAAGTCTTTCTTAAGTCGCATTTTTGTCGCAACCCTGCATCCAACCTGCGCCTCCAATGCTGCAGGCAGTGCCAGACATCAAGCCGAAGGGCCCGCTGCCTATCGACATGGAGCGAACGCACAAATACGCCCTGATAGTTAGCTGCCAGAGCTACAAGCACATGCCGGGGCTTGGTTGCGGTAATACAAGAGAGCTCGACCAATTGGAGGACTACCTTCGCAAGCTGGGCTACCGGACCCTCCGTCTGATGGATCCGAGCCGGGCAAAGCTGCTCTGCGCCATCGATCGGCTGCGTCACATTTTGGCACTTCTGAGCGGGCCGGAGCCGCACCTGTTTCTATTGTTAGATGGTCATGGCACTGTCGTAAACGTATGTGCACCTAGCTATCCCTGCCGATATATATGGAAGTTCTGTTTCTGTAATCGAAGCTACTTAAGTACCGATATGTATCGAAGCTATTTAAATACCGATATGTATCGAAGCTATTTAAATACCGATATGTATCGAAGCTATTTATGTACTGATATGTATCGAAGCTACTTAAGTACCGATATGTATTAAAGCTATTTAAGTACCGATATGTATTGAAGATATTTAAATACTGATATGTATCTAATTTATTAACGGTGTATAACAAAGCTTTTAAAGTTCCGATATGTATCGAATATCGAAACAACATCATGCATGTTGCAGAACTACAAAGCAGACGGCGTCACCACCAGCGCCTGTTTTCTGCCAATCGACGCCAAGCTGGAGCAGCCCGACAGCTTCCTCCGTGTCGAGGAGGACTTCCTCAAGCCTCTGGCCGACTGCCTGCCTGGCAATCACGCGATGTCGGCTGGTCGCAGGCAACCGGCATGCGATGACAGCAGCGACAAAGGCCTTCTAGTGGTGATGATGGACATGTGCCGTATTGCCAGCTGCCCGTCTGTGCACCTGGGCGGAGACCTCGGCGTGACAGTTCGTGGCAGCCAGATCCACCGCTTGCACGCCACCAGCTACGGCAGCGCCGCGGCTGCCGTGCTGGACAACGCCAGGCACAACCGGAATCGACAGTCGTTCGGCATTTCGGCTTTGAATTCGCAGCTGCGCCAGCACCTGTGCGACGAGGGACGACTGCAGGTGGACAGCTTCCTCACTGGGGTGTCGAAGTCCATCAGGGAGATAGCGGAGCGGTACCAGGAGCAGCTACCTGAACTGCAGGTCAGCGTTCTGTGCATGAGCTGTCATACGACATTCTGGTAACAGATAGGCTTTCTGGTCGCAAGGATTGGCTTCCCGGTCATATAGATAGGCTGTCTGATCATATAGATCGGCTGTCTGATTATTTAGATCGGCTGTCTGATCATTTAGATCGGCTGTCTGATCATATAGATAGGCTGTCTGATCATATAGATAGGCTGTCTGATCATATAGATATAGATATCATATAGGCTTTCTGATCATATAGATAGGCTGTCTGATCATATAGATAGGCTGTCTGATCATATAGATAGGCTGTCTGATCATATAGATATAGATATCATATAGGCTTTCTGATCATATAGATAGGCTGTCTGATCATTTAGATCGGCTGTCTGATCATATAGATATAGATATCATATAGGCTTTCTGATCATATAGATTGGCTGTCTGGTCATATAGATAGGCTTTCTGGTCATATAGATTTTTTCTGGTCATAGATCAGATTTCCGATCATAAACAGGTTTTACAAAATCCGTCACTTAACATGGTCATATTTAACATTCCAGGTCTCGGCTACTAGGACCCGCTTATCAGACCTGGTGATGCTCACGGATTTCTTCTCGATATTCGCGGCTAATCGCCTGGTCACGGTCGCTCAGCCGGCGTGGCGCAAGTTCGCCCTTCTCATTGGCGCCAGTCGCTACGAGTGCGGCGATCTGCCATGCGTGCCCGGCGAACTGCGCCAGGTAGCGGGCGCTCTGCAACTGCTGGGCTACCAGACAATCGTCTGCTGCGACTGGGCCCGCGGCGACTCCGGCGACGCCAAGGAAGCCCTGCTGGCCGTGGTTGCCGACTTCTGCGAATTGCTAAGGGAAGCTGGCGGCAGCGATTGTTAGTACTTTCAGCTGTCCCCCGTTGGATTTTGAGTTTTTAAAGTAGGCACGAAAGGTGAAGAGTTTTGCACCTTCTGCCTCACTTTCGCCTCTCTTATGCCTATTTTGTGCCACTTGTGCACCGCGTGTTCACCTGAGTGCCTCTGCAGGGTCAAAAGGTGAATTTAAGGCATGAAATAGGCGGTAGGGGCACAGGTGTCGTAGGGGAATTGGGTGCATTAAAGGTGCACAGTGTGCATTGAAGGCACAAAAGGTGAACAAAGTAGGAATTGGGGGCATTGGTGGAGTGAAAGGTGAAAAAAAGGTGCGCTGCGGTGGAGGTGCATAAAAAGTGTACAGTGTGCACTGGAGGCACGAAAGGTGAATAAAGGGTGCACAATGGGCACTTTAGGCGTAGAGGCAATGCAAGGGGCGTTTCAACTTGCGAAAGTTCTTTGCTACTTTTCCTTACTATTCTTTGAACAGATTCAAAACTTTTCACTACTTTTTGGAACTTTTCCTGAGTATTTGAAAGTTATTAAAACTTATCAGTACAGGAAATGTTTGCTTTCGTGGTTTGTCAGGATCAGGAAGGGGATAGCAGCGATTAGTATGAGTGTAAATAAATCTTTTCTATGTTCAATCTGTGCGTGCAATGTACGAGTATGTAACTCTCAGTTAATTTTTTGTTGCTGATTATTAATGCGTTAATTCGTGCATTGGCATGAAAGGTGAGCGAGGTGCTCAGAAGAGGCACTTTGGGGGTCTATTTCGAGCGTGTTTTGGAAATGCACCTGTATACATATTTACGCTGCAACATGTACACCTTATGCACCTCAATTCACCTTTTGTGCACTTTCTGCGCCCCTTCAGAACCTTTCCTGCACCTGCTGTGCCTCGCTTGTGAGCCTACTGTTCACCTTTTGCGCACCTCCAGTGCCCCTTATGCACCTTTCCTGCCCCTACCGCCGCAACCAATCAAAATTGAGAATTCACCTACTGCCTGACCACTTCACCGATTGTACACCTTTCATGCCTCTTTTCAGATATATTGGTGACATTTAGGCATAAAAGGTGCACTCAGGTGCATTTCCAAAGCACGCACGAAATAGGCCACCAAAGTGCCTCTTTTGTGCACCTCGCTCACCTTTTATGCCTCTGCAGGTGCATAACTTTTCCAACGGGTCCTTCTAGTTTTCGAATTTTCCTGACCGATATGCCAATGCAAAACTTTATCCAATTCAAAACCACCGAAGGCCACCCGGTGCAGGCGCTACTGCTGGTGGACGGCCACGGCGAGCTGTCGGTGTCCAGCCAGGACGCCAACACCATCGGTCGCAACCTGTTCGTGCTGCCCGGCGGCGGCTCCGTCGATATCGACGCCGAATTGGTCAGGCCGCTGTTCGAGGCGCTGCCGGTGCACCAGCAGAGCGGCCGGCGCCTCCTGCTCGGCTTCTACGACGCCTGCCGAACTGCCGACAACTTGACGATGGGAGTCGCGCCCAGCCTGCCGGTGCGTCGCTGGCTGCCGAATCCGCTGCTTATGTCCGGGTTGAGGATTGAGTAGACTTATTACGTAGAATTGGGGATTAGGAGAGTAATGGGGGATTAGGAGAGTAATGGGGGATTAGGAGAGTAATGGGGGATTAGGAGAGTAATGGGGGATTAGGAGAGGAATTTGGGGGATTAGGAGAGGAATTTGGGGGATTAGGAGAGGAATTGAGGGGATTAGGAGAGGAATTGAGGGGATTAGGAGAGGAATGGGGGATTAGGAGAGGAATGGGGGATTAGGAGAGGAATGGGGGATTAGGAGAGGAATTGAAGGGATTAGGAGATGAATGGGGATTAGGAGAGGAATGGGGATTAGGAGAGGAATGGGGATTAGGAGAGGAATGGGGATTAGGAGAGGAATGGGGGATTAGGAGAGGAATGGGGGATTAGAAGAGGAATGGGGGATTAGGAGAGGAATGGGAGGATTAGAAGAGGAATGGGGGATTAGGTGAGGAATGGGGGATTAGGAGATTAGGGTAGACACAGGCAATATTAGCCTGAAGAGTCCGTCCGCCCCTTTCCGCAGATCCTGGAGAGTCCGGACTATTTCCGGTTGTACTCAGCCGGCGCCAGCCAGGTAGCTCTGGCCGGCAGCAGCTCGGGCTCGTTCGGAGTTCGAGCCCTCCTTAGCTGCCTGCGCAGCGCTTGCAGCTCGGAGCGAAGCGAGCAGGAACGCCGGGAGTCGCTCCTGCCCTGGAGGCTGCTGAACGCCATTGCTGACCGGGTGTTCAGGGACACGCACAGGGCGCTGCCGGGCCACACCCAGTTCCCGAACGTGGTGAGCGCGCCCAGCCGTTTGTCACTGGCCGATCTGGCTGCCTATCATATTGATGATGCCGATGAGCGGCTGAAACTGCTCGAGATGGCGTGGCAGCTGCGGGAGAAGCACAATTTGAATTGATTTGCTAACTGTCTGTAGCCGTTTGTAGATGATATTCGATTTCGAATGATGCAGCTTTAGTGTCAGTTTTATGTGAAGCTGTTACAGAAGCTGTTACATGTGAAGCTGTTACTGTTACAGTTAGTAGCTGTGTCAGTTAAAGTGTCAGTTATAGTGTCAGTAACTATGCCAGTAGTTGTGTCAGTAGCCATGCCAGTTGATGTGTCAGTAGCTGTGTCAGTTAAAGTGTTAGTAGCTGTGTCAGTTAAAGTGTTAGTAGCTGTGTCAGTTATAGTGTCGGTAGCTGTGTCAGTTATAGTGTCAGTAGCTGTGTCAGTTGATGTGTCAGTGAATGTCTACATTAATGTGTAAGCCTGATGTGTTAGCTGAGGACTAATTTGATGTAGATGTCAAACAAAGCTACTGAAAGATGGTTGCAGCTACTTACTTCCCTACGATATGAGTAGTATATGTATGTATTGTAGCATTAAAATTGCGCTCAATCATTACACGATTAACTATCAATAATGCGTGGAGATATAAGCAGCTATAATCATTATACTATATTATTAAGAACCCTTCCATTGGCCCTTTGAAAGTGTTTATCCATATACTTTGAATATGGCAGATTATAAATTTGCTTTACTTTTAAATCACCGATTCCTTATTGACATTTTACTCCAGTCATTAAATTATGCTGTGCGAAGTTTTAAAGTTGGCCTAAATGCCTGTTGTACACCATGCTAAACAATGCCTTAAACTCAGTACAATACATGTACATTCGAAGGTTCACTTCTTAATTAGATTTTTACATTGTTTTAATAAACTTTGCGATTTTCATAATTATGAGGTCAATGACTTTTCCTTGTGGTTCTATTTAAAGTTTTAATATTAAATTAGATTGCTTCAGGTGCACCAATTTACCTATGAGATTAGATCTGCCATTAGACTGCCGTACACCTATGAGATTAGATCTGCCATTAGATTGCTGTTTACCTATTATATTAGATCTGCCATTAGATTGCTGTTTACCTATGATATTAGATCTGCCATTAGATTGCTGTTTGCCTATGATATTAGATCTGCCATTAGATTGCTGTTTACCTATAAGATTAGTGTTGAAATGAACAAGTCATGAGCTGAGAGTATACGAGACAAGACGAAAGTGCCAAGAGCACCGACAACCAACGATAAGATTTATTACAAGCGAGGTTCAATAGTAGCCACCCCCACCCCAGGGCTAAAACACCAACAATGTACATTAAAATCACGATAAAGCAGAGACGTGCAAAGAGCGTGAGCCACGGACCATGAGTACACACACAGAGTTAAGAACACAAACAATACACGGAGTAAAAGCGCACCCCAACCCCACGCACCAGGCCCAACACTGCCCCCCGCCAAAGCAAACAAAGACTGAAACCACAAGAACAAAATCAAAGAGTCAAGTACAGTCATAAAGAGTCACTAGACTTTATAGCAGACAGGCTGGCGAGGCCGAAGCTCGTACGGCTCTCGCTGGCCACTGTTCATTGGCGCCACCGTTGGTTCCGGATCAGGAAGGTGCTCAATCATGGCACCAGGAAGCTGCTCCGGCAACTCCGCCTCAGGTTCGCCCCCTCAGGCGACCCAGGCGCACTCGGCCGGCCGGTCCACTGATTCGAGTGCGGCAGCCGCAGGCCGCCGTCCGATTGGTCCGCAGGGGCTACCAGCGCCGTGTTCTGGCCGTGCTGCCCGGAACCGGCGAAAATCCCGGACGCATCCTCAGCCAGATTGGATCGCCCACCTGCTCAGTCATGGTTAGCGGGTGGCGAAGGCGACGAACCCACATCAGAACGTCCGGAGATGCCGCTCGATTTCCACTGGGCCGGCTGGTCCTGATCGTCAGCAGCAGTTTCTGCAGGAAGTGGTCGAACGGCACTATCTTCGTCCACGCCTTGAGTCCATCCTTGATGATCCTCACCAGCCTTTCTGCCTGACCGTTCGAGGCCGGATGGTACGGTGGAGTGTGCAGCTCCTGGCACCCGATGCTGCGCAGCCACTGGGACACTTTCTCCGACTTGAACTCTGGCGTATTGTCCGACACCAGCGTCCGAGGCACTCCGTTCCTGGCAAATACCGCTCTCAGAACCCGCAGGACACTGTCCGCAGTTCGGTCTGGCACCTGAATCGCCTCAGGCCACCCGGAGTAGGAGTCCGACAGCAGCAGTAGCAGGCCGACACCAGAAATCTCACAATGGTCCATGTGAACCCGGGACCACGGCTCACTCTCGGCTGGCCAGGTGTCGATTCTCCACTGCAGGACTGGCCGAGTTTCTGAGCACTGCTGGCAGCGCTCCACAAAGCTGCGAACATCGCGATCGAGACCCGGCCACCAGAACTCCTTGGAGATGTGCGCCTTGGTGTTGTCGTCGCTCGGATGCACCTCGTCGTGCGCCACCTCCAGAATGCGCCTGCGGAGAACAGGTGGGGGCACAATTCTGGTTCCGTGGATCACCAGACCGTCTTCCACCGACAGCGCCTCCCGGCACGCTTTGTACAGCCTCTCCACCTGCGACACCTGGCCCCACCGGCCTGTTCTGATCCTCTGCTGCAGCCGCTTCATCAACGCGCACATCCTGGTTCCCTCACGAAGATCCTGCAGAGTCACAAGAGCTCCTTCTGACACGACCTCTTCATGCTCCAGCTGGTGCACGGCGTCACTTGGAGGGTCTTGGGCAGCAAAACTCAAACGAGACAAGGCATCCGCATCCACCATCAGTCTTCCTGGCACATACTCAACCTCGTAGTCAAAAGCAGATAGTTGCAGGGCCCAGCGAGTTAGTCTTGCCGACACTGTTTTAAGAAGGTTCTTGCTGGGATTGAAGATGTACTTCAGTGGCTTGTGGTCAGTCTGGAGCGTGAACCTCTTCCCCAGGAGCATCTTGCGGGCTCGCTCCGCCGCCCAGACAATGGCCAGAGCCTCCCGCTCAATGTTGGAGTAGTTGGCCTCAGACTTGGTCAGCGCCCGAGAGAGGTACATGACTGGGTGCCCTGACTGCACCAGCACAGCGCCCAGAGACTGCTCGCTAGCATCCACCCGCAGACACACCGGCGAGTTGACGTCAAACGGTTTCACACACGGATTCGAGCTCAGGCTCTGCTTCACATTGGTGAACGCTGCCTCGGCAGCCGCACTCCAGTCAAACACACGGTCCGCTCGACGAAGCTACAGAGGCCGACACTTCTCAGCAAAGTTGGGAACCAACCGACCATAGAACTGCGCCAAGCCCAGAAACCGCTCTAGATCCTTCTTGCTTTTCGGAGCCTCCACATCCTGAATCTTCTGCACCATTCCCGGATCCGGCTTGATCCCCTCTTCATCGATGATGTGGCCCAGGAACTTTAGGCTTCTGGCCTCCAAAATGCACTTCGCTTCGTTGAGTGAGCACGAGGCGCCGCTGTCCTTTTCCATTTTGACCTGCCTTCTGTTGATTTTCACATCGCAGAATGCAGCAGGGGTCCCCGCACCGCAGTAGAAAACCGGCTCGTCTCTGGTCACGGCTGAGTCAGAGTGCTTGGATTCGTTGGGTGCGACAAAGTGGGTCCTGGCACTCCGGCAGACCTTCGCGAAGTGGCCAGTCTTACCGCACTTGTGACAGGTGACCTTCAGGGCCCGGCAGTCTGTCGGTCTGCTATGTTGCGCCTGGCCGCAGCGCTGGCAGCTCTGGCCTCCACCGGCTCTGGGCCTCACCATCTCAGCCGCGTTGATGCTGTTGGCACCAGCAGAATCCTCTTCTGGCACCTCCTGGCTAGCGGGCGATGCCTGATGCACCGCCGAGTCTCCTTCAGCTTGGCCGGAGGCAGTCAGTGGCCCGAACGAAAATTTGCTCACCATCTGAAGTTGCTGCACGTACTCGGTGATCTGGCTCACCGAGAGCTCTGCGGAGACTTCGCGCTCGAGAACCTTGCTCCGGACCTCCTGGTTGCTGAGACCGGCGATGAGGCGCATTTTGATCAGCTGCTCAGCTGGATCAACATTCTCGCCCTTCAGCTTCTCGAATTCGCACACCACCGCCTGCTCTTGAAGTCGGGCAGCGAAGCCGGCAACCGTCTCGCCGTCTCCTTGGCGCATGGACATGAAAGCCGCTCTCTCGGCAATCAACAGCCTCTTCTTGGGCTCCAGAAACCGCACGAGGTACTCCTTGATTTCTGCCCACTTCATCTGCGAGAGCGGTTTGAGCGCGACCAGCTGCTTCACTTTGATGAGCTGTGCCACGCCAAGGCAGCCAAGGAAGGCATCGGTCAACGCCAGATTGCCGGCTGTGTCATCAGTGCGATCGGTGTCCTTCACTCCTTTTGATCGCGCCTGGGCGTCAAAGACCTCGATCCATGCCCGCAACTCTTCAATGTTGTTGAGAGGCAGTGGGTCTCGTAGCTTTATAGACATCTGTAGATCCTGCTTGCGACGCCAAAATGTTTAAATGAACAAGTCATGAGCTGAGAGTATGCAAGACAAGACGAAAGTGCCAAGAGCACCGACAACCAACGATACGATTTATTACAAGCGAGGTTCAATAGTAGCCACCCCCACCCCAGGGCTAAAACACCAACAATGTACATTAAAATCACGATAAAGCAGAGACGTGCAAAGAGCGTGAGCCATGGACCATGAGTACACACACAGAGTTAAGAACACAAATAATACACGGAGTAAAAGCGCACCCCAACCCCACGCACCAGGCCCAACAATTAGATCTGCCATTAGATTGCTGTTCACCTATGAGATTAGATCTGCCATTAGATTGCTGTTTACCTATTATATTAGATCTGCCATTAGATTGCAGTTCACCTATGAGATTAGATCTGCCATTAGGTTGCTGTTTACCCATGAGATTAGATCTGCCATTAGATTGCTGTTTACCAATGAGATTAGCTCTGCCATTAGATTGCTGTTTACCCATGAGATTAGATCTTTCAGACTCCTGCTTACCCATGAGATTAGATATGTCAATAGACTCGTGTTCATCTAATCTTTAATTTAGGCTTGTTTTTACTCATAAGATTAGAGACATCAGATAAGATTAGAGCTGCCAAGCTACTAGATTAGAGCCGCGCCAATCATCAACAAGCCAACAATTTTGTCGCAGAAGTCGCCGACACCTCACACGCAGTCGGCGCCAACTGAGTCGCTGGAGGAGCTGCGCTCCATCTACGCCGAGGCCCGACGGCGCGTGGAAGGCGGCAGCAGCGACGCCAGCAGGCTGGCCGCAGCCGGTCAGTCCGCTTACCGCCTGGCCGACGCCCTCCTGCAGCAGCGCGCCAAGGAGCCTCGCGAGGAGGCCCTCGGCCTGCTTGCCGACGCCTGCGGCTCGTTGCGCCACGCCGACAGCTGCCTGCGGCTGGGCAACGCGCGACTGCGCGGCCTCGGCGGCGCCGCCAGGGACTGCCACGCGGCGCGCCGATTTTACAGCCGAGCCTGCCACGAGTTGGACAGCCCGACCGGCTGCTTCGGTCTGGGCGTCATCGACGCCAAAGCCCTGGCCAGTCACGCGCCCAACCTGCCGG
This sequence comes from Macrostomum lignano, assembly GCA_002269645.1. Taxonomy (NCBI): domain Eukaryota; kingdom Metazoa; phylum Platyhelminthes; family Macrostomidae; genus Macrostomum; species Macrostomum lignano. The sequence continues at coordinate 130,324 of NIVC01002590.1, read as the reverse complement.
GCGCTCTGGAGGCTTTCGACAAGGCCTGTCGGGCCGACTACGGCGCCGCCTGCTTTCACCTGTCCGCCCTGCACATGATTGAAGCGCCGGATAAGCCACGCGATCTGCCGGAGTCGCTGCGCTTTGCCGTGCGCGCCTGCGAGCTGGGCTACGCCAACGGCTGCTTCAACGCGGCCACGGCCTACGCCAGAGGCGACTGCGGCCCAAGAGATGAAGCTCTGGCCAATCGGTTTCGGGCAATGGGCGAGCAACTGCGGGCCTCGGCGGCTGCTGAGTCCGCGTCGAGGAAAACTTCGGCTAGCTGACTTCGGGTGGGGATCGTAGTTTCTAGCCAATCAGGGGTGGGGAGATCGTAGTTTCTAGCCAATCAGGGGTGGGGAGATCGTAGTTTCTAGCCAATCAGGGGTGGGGAGATCGTAGTTTCTAGCCAATCAGGGGTGGGGAGATCGTAGTTTCTAGCCAATCAGAGTCAGGGATTGGGATATCAAAGTTTCTAGCCAATTAGAGACGGGGATTGGGAGATCGTAGCTTCTAGCCAATCAGAGTCGGGGATTGGGAGATCGTAGCCTCTGGCCAATCAGAGTCAGGCATTAGGAGATCGTAGTTTCTAGCCAATCAGAGGCGGGGATCGGAAGATCGTAGTTCTAGCCAATCAGAGGCGGGGATCAGAAGATCGTAGTTTCTAGCCAATGAAAAACTAATGCAGAAGGATGCGTCTTAGATCTCACCCTATTTGGTTTATGCTTTTATCCTGTTGAATTTTTTTTCATGCTGATAGTTAATTTCATCTTTCTGAAGTGCTTGCTGGACATGTTAGTATTGTTCTATTGTTAGTAGTACTCGTATGTACTAATAATTAGCAAAGTTCTAGTTCTGGGATCCAAATGCTTTTATAGTCTGCCTCTTCCAGTGAAGCCTTTCTGTTGTAAAATAAAACTGAAAGTGAAGTAATTATTATCAGCTATTTCAAAGTTTTTTTAAATCGTTTTGGTTTTTATTGTATTTATCCACTATACTAAAATAAGTTGTTTCTAGGTATCTTAAGTCCAGATGCTACACTGTCATCCTTGATCATATCTAATTAATTGGCTCAGTACTGCCATATTCAAATGCGGTCTGTCTTGCTGGTCTCTGATTGGCTGAAAACTGCCATATTCAAATGCGGTCAGTCTTGCTGGTCTCTAATTGGCTTAAAACTGCCATATTCAAATCCGGTCAGTCTTGCTGGTCTCTAATTGGCTTAAAACTGCCATATTCAAATCCGGTCAGTCTTAATGGTCTATGATTGGCTGAAAACTGCCATATTCAAATGCGGTCTGTCTTGCTGGTCTCTGATTGGCTGAAATCTGCCATATTCAAACGCGGTCAGTCTTGCTGGTCTCTAATTGGCTGAAAACTGCCATATTCAAATGCGGTCTGTCTTGCTGGTCTCTGATTGGCTGAAAACTGCCATATTCAAATGCGGTCAGTCTTGCTGGTCTCTAATTGGCTGAAAACTGCCATATTCAAATGCGGTCAGTCTTGCTGGTCTCTAATTGGCTGAAAACTGCCATGTTCAAATCCGGTCAGTCTTGCTGGTCTCTGATTGGCTGAAAACTGCCATGTTCTAATCCGGTCAGTCTTGCTGGTCTCTGATTGGCTGAAAACTGCCATATTCAAATCCGGTCGGTCTTTTTTGTTTCTGATTGGTGCTCGACTCTGATTGGCTAGTATGCTCTTCCTAACAACAATTCAGATTTCAGGCTCAGCCACTCCCCCCGCCAGCAGCGGTGCTTGCCAGCGCTGCTCCGCCCTCCAATCGGAGTTGACAGCCGCGCGCCGCGAGTTGGCTGCGCTTCGTCAACTGGCTGCCGGGGTTTCCTCCGATCTGCAACTCCTGGCTGCCAAGTACTCCAACTGTGCCAGCCTCTCGGTTTCATCTTCGCACTCGTCTGCTGTTTAAGACAATCAGCTGATAGACTTCAATGGGGATGGAGAATCGGGGGCAGTGAAAGAGCTGGTCATTCACTAGAATCACAGCTGGTGATTCTAGTGTTGAAGATTCGGAAGCTTGCTCCATGGTGAGTGGCTGTCTGAAGCTGCGAAGTCGCAGCTCTCGTATTGGGACTTGTAACAGCATTAAAGCTGCTTTCGAATTTCCCGTCTGCCCTGAATATCTTCAAATGGGCGCCAGCTACAGAGAGGTTGCCAGCTACAGAGCTGATGCCAGCTACAGAGAGATGCCAGCTACAGAATGAATGCCAGCTACAGAATGAATGCCAGCTACAGAATGAATGCCAGCTACAGAATGAATGCCAGCTACAGAATGAATGCCAGCTACAGAGCTGATGCCAGCTACAGAGAGATGCCAGCTACAGAATGAATGCCAGCTACAGAGAGATGCCAGCTACAGAATAAATGCCAGCTACAGAGCTGATGCCAGCTACAGAGAGATGCCAGCTACAGAATGAATGCCAGCTACAGAGAGATGCCAGCTACAGAGGATGTGCACGCTACAGAGGGGATGCCAGTGCCAGCTACAGAGGGGATGCCAGCTACAGAGTGGATGCCAGCAACAGAGGATGTGCACGCTACAGAGCTGATGCCAGCTACAGAGAGATGCCAGCTATAGAGCTGATGCCAGCTACAGAGAGATGCCAGCTACAGAGAGATGCCAGCTACAGAAGTGGATTCCAGCTTCAGAGTGGATGCCAGCTACAGAGTGGATGCCAGCTACAGAGAGATGCCAGCTACAGAGGGGATGCCAGCTACAGAGGGAATGCCAGCTACAGAGGATGTGCACGCTACAGAGCTGATGCCAGCTACAGACAGATGCCAGCTACAGAGTGGATGCCAGCTACAGAGGATGTGCACGCTACAGAGGGGATGCCAGTGCCAGCTACAGAGGGAATGCCAGCTACAGAGAGATGCCAGCTACAGAGTGGATGCCAGCAACAGAGGATGTTAGCTACAGAGGATGTGCACGCTACAGAGGGGATGCCAGTGCCAGCTACAGAGGGAATGCCAGCTACAGAGAGATGCCAGCTACAGAGTGGATGCCAGCAACAGAGGATGTGCACGCTACCGAGGGGATGCCAGTGCCAGCTACAGAGGGGATGCCAGTGCCAGCTACAGAGGGGATGCCAGCTACAGAGAGATGCCAGCTACAGAGTGGATTCCAGCTACAGAGTGGATGCCAGCTACAGAGGGGATGCCAGCTACAGAGAGATGCCAGCTACAGAGTGGATTCCAGCTACAGAGTGGATGCCAGCTACAGGGTGAATTCCAGCTACAGAGAGATGCCAGCTACAGGGTGAATTCCAGCTACAGAGGGGATGCCAGCTACAGAATGGATTCCAGCTACAGAGGGAATGCAACGCCAGCTACACCTCCCTCCCTCCTTACCTGTCTCAGAAGCTGCCGCTGTACAGCCGGGACCAGAGTCAGCAGCCCATTCAGCTGCCCCCGCCTCCGCGGCCGCGACAACAGCACGAATGGGCTCGGAACCACGCTGTCTCCACCGCCGCCCGCCGTTTCTCTGCCGAGCGCAGCGCCAAACGGACCGACGCTTTGGTGCGCGCCCTCATCAGGGCGCTGTTCAGTCCGCGCGAACTGAGCGTCACCTCCTTCACGGGCCGGGGCAGCCTCCTGCCTGCTGACCGGACCAAGCTGGCCGAGGTGGCGAGGCAGTGCTCTGTGCTTACCTGCGGCGCTGCGCAAGTGCGTTGTTAGAGACTGCCTGCCTGTCTGCCTGCCTGTCTGTCTGTCTGTCTGTCTGTCTGTCTGTCTGTCTGTCTGTCTGTCTGTCTGTCTGTCTGTCTGTCTGTCTGTCTCTGTCTGTCTGTCTCTTTCTGTCTCTGTCTGTCTGTCTCTGTCTGTCTCTATCTGTCTGTCTGTCTGTCTGTCTGTCTGTGTCTGTCTGTCTGTCTCTGTCTGTCTGTCTGTCTCTGTCTGTCTGTCTGTCTGTCTGTCTCTGTCTGTCTGTCTCTTTCTGTCTCTGTCTGTCTGTCTGTCTCTTTCTGTCTCTGTCTGTCTGTCTGTCTGTCTGTCTGTCTGTCTGTCTCTGTCTGTCTCTGTCTGTCTGTTGATGTCTTCACTCTCCCCACTCCGTCGCCCCGCCAGGTCAGCGAGGAGACGCTTCGTCGCTGTTTCACCCGCTGTGCCGTCACCGCTAAGGATCGCCGCAATCGCTACCGGCGGCACCGCAGCCGGCCGGCCTCCCCAGCCGCTGCCGCTGCCCCAGCTTGTTGCCAAAGTCGGCACCTGCCGCTCCGATGCCAAGTGCGTCCTGACTGAACATCCCTAAATCATTGCCTCTATTTGTAACCCAGAATTGCTATTCTAACTATAGTTTAGTTTAGTCTAGTCCTATAGTTTATTCCTAACTATACATACATGTGCAGCTTAAAAAAGCTAACAATCTCAGCCATGCATTATGAGCGTATTGTGCGTTCAAGTTCATGATTTCATTCTGCTTCGATAATGCATTTTGCTAGTAAATTACCGATAAAGTAAGAAACTACTTCTCATTTTAATCCAATAGACAGCATTCCCTGACTTCCACTGTCCTTCCCTGGCGCCCCCACTGTCCTCCCCTGGCGCCCCCACTGTCCTTCCCTGGCGCCCTCACTGTCCTCCCCTGGCGCCCCCACTGTCCTCCCCTGGCGCCCTCACTGTCCTCCCCTGGCGCCCTCACTGTCCTCCCCTGGCGCCCCCACTGTCCTCCCCTGGCGCCCCCACTGTTCCCTTCTGGTGCCCCCACTGTCCTCCCCTGGCGCCCCCACTGTCCTCCCCTGGCGCCCCCACTGTCCTCCCCTGGCGCCCCCACTGTCCTCCCCTGGCACCCCCACTGTCCTCCCCTGGCACCCCACTATCCTCCCCTGGCGCCCCCACTGTCCTCCCCTGGCACCCCCACTATCCTCCCCTGGCGCCCCCACTGTCCTCCCCTGGCGCCCTCACTGTCCTCCCCTGGCGCCCCCACTGTCCTCCCCTGGCGCCCTCACTGTCCTCCCCTGGCGCCCCCACTGTCCTCCCCTGGCGCCCCCACTGTCCTCCCCTGGCGCCCCCACTGTTCCCTTCTGGTGCCCCCACTGTCCTCCCCTGGCGCCCCCACTGTCCTCCCCTGGCGCCCCCACTGTCCTCCCCTGGCGCCCCCACTATCCTCCCCTGGCGCCCCCACTGTCCTCCCCTGGCGCCCTCACTGTCCTCCCCTGGCGCCCCCACTGTCCTCCCCTGGCGCCCTCACTGTCCTCCCCTGGCGCCCCCACTGTCCTCCCCTGGCGCCCCACTGTCCTCCCTGGCGCCCCACTGTTCCCTTCTGGTGCCCCCACTGTCCTCCCCTGGCGCCCCCACTGTCCTCCCCTGGCGCCCCCACTGTCCTCCCCTGGCACCCCCACTATCCTCCCCTGGCGCCCCCACTGTCCTCCCCTGGCGCCCTCACTGTCCTCCCCTGGCGCCCCCACTGTCCTCCCCTGGCGCCCCCACTGTCCTCCCCTGGCGCCCTCACTGTCCTCCCCTGGCGCCCCCACTGTCCTTTCATGCCACTCTGGTGTCCCATATGCTCTCTACTTCGTACCTAGCTGGATGCACTTTTCTGCACTTTTCGATTCAAAATAGAAGATTGCACGCCAGCGAAAAATTTGTTACTATAAATGGTTAAGAAACCGAAATTAATCGAGTTGTAATTAGTGTTATAAAATGAAACGCCTTGCTATTTTTCCTTTTATGATATGAAAATATGAAACTCTTTCTACGAAAATACAAGTCGTCTGTAGATATTTTCTGTACAGCAAAGTGAAATGCAATGAAAAATGAAAAGCAGTACATCTACAAGTGCGCTTGAAGCAGATGAAGCGGGCAGCGTTGGGAAAAACGGATAAAATTTAGACTTCTATATAGGTGTCTACATGCCGCTATCTACAGGTAGAGTTTACAATATCCAGTAGTATTATTTTCGTATTACAATTAAAGAATGTAACTATGTTTTTTATGGCGAACGATAGTGCTCCATTTCAATAATCTGCATCGTAAAACCGTTCACATGGGTGTCAGGAGAGGCAGTGGGGTGTCAGGAGAGGCAGTGGGGTGTCAGGAGAGGCAGTGGGGTGTCAGGAGAGGCAGTGGGTTGTCAGGAGAGGCAGTGGGGTGTCAGGAGAGGCAGTGGAGTATCAGGAGAGGCAGTGGAGTATCAGGAGAGGCAGTGGAGTATCAGGAGAGACAGGGGTGTCAGGAGAGGCAATGGGGTCTCAGGAGAGATTGGGGTGTCAGGAGAGGCAGTGGAGGATCAGGAGAGACAGTGGAGTATCAGGAGAGACAGGGGTGTCAGGAGAGGCAGGGGTGTCAGGAGAGGCAGTGGCTAGGATGTCAAGATAGTGCCAGGAGAGGCTGCGAGCACCAAGGGAAAAGTGCTCGGACATCACAAGTTTTTGAAATCACAAGAAATTTTCAAACAACTTTCAAGCCCCGTCATCAGTCCGTGTCAGAGTCCTCAAAATCCAACTCAGAGTCGGAGGCGAGCTCGCTCGAGGCGGGCCTGATGGGCGGCCCGAGCCCCACTCTGGGATGCAGAATGCCGCCGCCGCCGCCACCAGCTGGTAGTCGGGGCAGCCGACCTGGCTGCGTCGGTGGCTGGGGCGGCTCAGCGGCGGCCACCCCGATGCCTCCGTCGCCGCCACCGCCGTCCACTATCCGGCTGAGGTTGCTGGCCACCTGCGACAGTCGCCGATTGAGGCTTTGTACCTCGGCCAGCTGGTGGAGGCGCCGCATCTCCCGCTGCTCCGCCTCCTGCTGGTGCTGCTCGACGGCGCGGCGGCGCTCGTCCAGCTCAACCGACAGCAGCGCCATCAGCACCGCCAGGTGGTCCCGGCTTTGCTGCAGCCGCTGCGCCATGGCCGGCGGTTGGCGACGCGCCCGACGGTTCAAGCGGGCAAACTGCAGCTCCTGCGGCTGCGGCTGCGGTGGCGGCTGCGGCGGCTCCTGCGGTGCCGTGCCGGTGGCAAACGTAGCTGGCGGCGGCAGGGTTGATGTTTCCGCAGCGGAATTAGTCGATGTCGATGATGATTGTGGCGCTGTTTGTGGCGCTGCTTGTGGCGCTGCTTGAGGCGCTGTTTGTGGCGCTGCTTGAGGCGCTGCTTGTGGCGCTGCTTGTGGCGCTGCTTGTGGCGCTGCTTGTGGCGCTGCTTGTGGCGTTGCTTGTGGCGCTGTTTGTGGCGCTGCTTGTGGCGCTGTTTGTGGCGCTGCTTGTGGCGCTGCTTCTGAAGCCGCCTGCGGTTGAGGTCTTGTACGCTGCTGCAGCCGGCGAGCCAGTGGTCTTGTCGTCGCATTCGTTGGACGTGGCGCCGTCGGCGGATGCGGAGTTCGCGCAGGAGGCGGCGGTGGCGGCTGCTCCTGAGAAGACGTCCCGGCCGTCGCCGCTGCCAGTCTCCTGGCGCCGCTGCCCGCCGTAGAATTCGCGCCAGCTGCTGCCGTTGAGCCTCGCCGGCTGCCACCGCCGCCGCTGCCGGCCTGACGATTAGCGCCGGTGGCAGCGACGGGTGCAGCGGTGGGTGTCGTGGAATTCTGCGTCAGCCTGCGGCCGGAGCCCTGCTGCCGAAGTCCCAGCAGGCGGGGCGGTTGCGGCGGAGGCTGCGTAAGCCGCTGTGGCTGGGCGGCGACTGGGACTTCTGCCGCCGTAGGCTGAGCTTGCGGGGGCGGAGGCGGTGGTGGCTGCAACGGAGTCTGGGAAGGCTGGGGTGGCTGGGCAGCCACGAGGCTCTGCTTACTGCTAAGCGCGGGCAGCTGGGCGCCAGCAGACGGCGCCAGCTCCTTCTCATCGTAGCGCCGGTGCTCGTGCCCGTCAAAGTCGCGCAGGCAGCCGCGCCAGTTGCATTCGGAGCAGCGAACCCGCTTCTTGCCAAGCCGTTCGTTGACGTCCGGGCTCCTGGCGTACTCGCCCGGCGCTCGGCACACCGGACAGAAGTCCGCGCCGCCGCCCTCCTGGCCGCTCCACATGTAGATGCAGCCGTAGCAGAACCGGTGCCTGTTGCGGCACTCGTGGCAGTCCTTCAGGATGCTGAAGCTGCAGATGCGGTATGGTAGGGTTGGATGGAGCTTGACGCCGTTGGCGAGGTAAATGACAAAAAATGGCTGTAAGAATCGCCCTGGCATAAACAATGGCTGTAAGAATCGCCCTGGCATAAACAATGGCTGTAAGACCCGCCCTGGCATAAACAATGGCTGTAAGAATCGCCCTGGCATAAACAATGGCTGAAAGAATCGCCCTAGCATAAACAATGGCTATAAGAATCGCCCTGGCATAAACAATGGCTGTAAGAATCGCCCTGGCATAAACAATGGCTGTAAGAATCGCCCTGGCATAAACAATGGCTGTAAGAATCGCCCTGACATAAACAATGGCTGTAAGAATCGCCCTGACATAAACAATGGCTGTAAGAATCGCCCTGGCATAAACAATGGCTGTAAGAATCGCCCTGGCATAAACAATGGCTGTAAGAATCGCCCTGGCATAAACAATGGCTGTAAGAATCGCCCTGGCATAAACAATGGCTGTAAGAATCGCCCTGGCATAAACAATGGCTGTAAGAATCGCCCTGACATAAACAATGGCTTTAAGAATCGCCCTGACATAAACAATGGCTGTAAGAATCGCCCTGGCATAAACAATGGCTGTAAGAATCGCCCTGGCATAAACAATGGCTGTAAGAATCGCCCTGGCATAAACAATGGCTGTAAGAATCGCCCTGGCATAAACAATGGCTGTAAGAATCGCCCCCACAGCGGCTCACCAGATGCGGCACTCGAACTGCTCCTTCTCAGCGTCAGACAGATAAAAGAACATTTCATCCGAGTAGCCGCCCGGTTGAATTTTCGCCGCCTCGCCGGCATCCTCGCCGTCCGGCTGTTCGCCGTCGCCTTCGCTGTCATTGTCGGCGTCGCCCTCGTCGGCGCCGCTCCTGATGGCGGACAGCAGCCGGTCCATGAAGGAGAAGATGGAGATGGCCACCATGGTCTGCTGGTCGTAGACCTGGCCGACATCCCCCGAGTCCGAGGTTCGATCGCGCGGCTCCATGACAGCAGCTGGCCTGGCAACTCGCCTGTCTGCCTGTCTATCAGTTCGGTCTCAACAGCGCAGAGTGCACTGCATAAGGCGAGAACGCCTATTTACAGTACTGCAGGGCACTGGCGGGGGCTGGGGCTGGCTGGCGGTGAGGGAAGGAAGGGACGGCGGCAGTCTCGCTCTCTCAATCGATATGGCAGCGCAGCACTCCAGTCTGTCCCAGTGCAGTCCAGCTTGGTTGCTACGCCTGAGCAAATTGGGTGGTGGGTAGAGATTTCAGTGTACAGTGTTTTTTCATATTGCAGCTCTGCCTGTACAAGATGGACTGGCTTCTTATCTCGTTCTCATGGCTTAATTTCTTACATAGGTGCGCGCTGTGTGCAGCTGTTGAGTCTAGAATTATCTTCATAGCTATAATTTATTATTTGCATTATTAAAATAGGTTAAACAAGGGCCTTAAAAAAATACGTATCTTTGGAAACACAGATGCTAAAACTTTTGATAGTTCACTCCGTATTCCGATATTAATACTCTTTTAACCTACTGTTCGATAGTAGCCCATAGGAGCATGAAAATTATTTAAATTTAACTAACTAACTAAGAACTAGAGGGGCAGAGTGGCTCTGCGCCAACGCGTCTGTTGTCCTGAAAATAAAATATTTCTTGCCATGCGCCATACTGACGCTGAGCCAATGAGTAGTCTGCATAGAATCAGGAAGTCTGAATAGAATTTTTAAGTCTGAAAAGTGAACTTGTCTTGCGCTTTCTGAACTCCGAGAGTGATGCTTGAGAATGAACTTGGGAGTGTATTCACTCTTTGGAGTGCAAACTGAGAGGGAAACATGAGAGTGAACCCTGAGATCGAACCCTGAGAGCGAACCCTGAGACTGAACCTTGGAAGTGAACCCTGATAGTAAACCTTGGGAGTAAATCCTGAGAGTGAACTTTGGGAGTGAAACTTAAGAGTGAAACTTAAGAGTGAAACTTGAGAGTGAAATTTGAGAGTGAAACATGAGAGTGAAACTTGGCAGTGAACCTGAGAGTGAACCTTGTGAACCCTGAGAGTGGACCCTGAGAGTAAACCCTGATAGTGAACTTCGGAGAGTGAAAATTGAGAGTGAACCTTGTGAGTGAACCTTGGGAGTGAATGGTAAAAGTGAGCTTCTATAATAAAATCGAGAGTAATCGTGGATTGAATAGCGCTCTTTCTAACTGAGTTCGCTAATCCGCAAAGTGCCACTTGGCATATATTATCAATAATTGCAAAAACAAACAAAAGTTAAATAAATGAATTCACCAACCCGATTCTACATACTAATCAATCATTTCCGCTGGCTCAGTGTTCACACTTCTGACAAGTGACAGCTGGTGGCAGCATTGGACCCTCTCCTCTCCTCTCCTCTCCTCTCCTCTCCTCCTCCTTGCGCTGATGCCCCAACAACCAGCAGTTGAGGATTTGGTCAGCTATGGTGAAACCCCCGGCTCTCGCAGGCAATGTTTGCCCAGTGGAATTGATATATTTTTTGCAATTTGAATTTCTGGTTCCAGCCAGCCCGTCAGCCAGTCAGCTCCAGCAGCTTGGGAGCACAGCCAGCTGAGCAAACACTCTCCAAGTTTTCCACCTGGCTGGGGGGAGTGTCCAGCGCTGCGGGATTTAATGCCGGGCTGGTCAAGAAATTTCTGGGAGTTTCATGTTTCAACTTCAATTTTCCTTTTGTGTTAAAAATTGTTAAAACCGCAACAGCCGGAAGAGATGAAGCCACTGCCGGGTGAGGCGGACTGCCCCGTCTTCACCCTGAGCGAGGGCCAGCAGGCCAAGGCGCGGGAGGCCTGGGCCGCCGCCGCCGACACCGCTTCGTCCACCGACAGCCCCGGCCGCTCCTCCGTCTATTCGGCCAGCTCGGCCAAGATGCGGCTCGCCGTCACGCAGTGGGCCCGCACCACCAGCATGCACGGGATTGGGAAGCTGACCGAGGATGAGGCCGATGCTCCATCGGCGATGAGGCGCATTGTCTGGACCTGCCTGCTGGTGTGCTCGGTCGGCTTCTTTGCCTACCAGGTAGGATATCAACTCCAGACCCTACTCGAAACGCTTGTAGTCTAGTACTAGTCTAGTAGTCTACCCGAAAGCCTACCCGAAAGCCTACCTGAAACTCTACTTGAAACCGAAACCTTAACCGAAACCGAAACTGAATTAACCCGAGACTCTACCCGAAATCCTACCGAAACCTTACCCGAAACCCTACTAGGAACCCTACTCAAAACCCTACCAGAAACCCTGCCCGGAACCCTACCCGAAACCCTACCCAAAACACTACTAGGAACCCTACCCGAAACCCTAACCGAAACCTTACCTAAAACCCTACCCGAAACCTTGCCCGAAACCCTACCCAAAACCCTAACCGAAACCCTACCCGAAGCCCTGCCCGAAACCCTACCCAAAACCCTAACCGAAACCCTACCCGAAGCCCTGCCCGAAACCCTACCCAAAACACTACTAGGAACCTTACCCGAAACGCTACTTTAAGTCCCAATCCAAGCTGGCCCTAAAACACAAAACTGTCTCTAAAAGCCGAAGCACCAGCACCGGAACTGAAACCTCAATCAGAAATTCGAACCCTCGACCCTACCGGCAGATCAGCCAGCTGGCCATCAAGTTCTCGCAGTTCCCGGTGGCCACCAGGCGCTACGAGGAGGACGTCACCAGCGTGCAGTTCCCGGCGGTCACGATCTGTCCCATCAACGGCCTGTCGAACTTCAGCACACAGGCCAACATGAAGGCCCTGACTGAAGTCATGGGCTACATCTTCTCGACCGCGCCACCCGGATCCGCCAGCACCAACAGCAGCAGCCTGCCGGGCAACATGACCTGCGAAGAGAAGTGGCGCCTCACCACCTCGAACGTGCCGTCCAAGGAAAACTTCCTGATGGGCAGCTACGCCATGGGGATCAACCAGGTCAACGACTCCCTGCTGGCCGGCGTCTCCGTGAGACTGCAGCAGATTCTGCTCGACTGCTCCTACCTGGGCATGCAGTGCACGCCCAAGGACTTCGTCACCTTCCGCAATGCCGCCTTCGGCTTCTGCTACACCATCAACCTGAACGGCAGCTGGAGGATGGCCAGCTACGGGCCATTCAACAGCTTGCAGATGACGCTGGCCCTGAACCAGTCCGACTATGTTGACAATGGTTACGGAGACGCCGGCTTCCGGATCCTGATCCACGAGCCGCGCACCTATCCGTTTGCCGAGGCCGCCGGCTTCCACCTGAGCCCCGGCAGCTCGGCGCAGATCGGGCTCAGCTTCCACCGAATCGACACCCTGCCGCCGCCCTACGGCACCTGCAAGATCTACACGGACGAGGAGAACCGCCAGCTGAATGCCTACGTGAACGCCTCCGTTGCCGTTAGGGCGGAAAGTCCGGCGGCAGCGGCTGAGGTCGGCTACAGCCACCAGGCCTGCCTGCGCACCTGCATGCAGCAGGCGGCCCTGAGCACCTGCGGCTGCTACCTGTCTTGCAGCTACGCCAGCAACTCCCTGCGGAACAGCAAGCGGCCCTGCGAGCTGCGCTCCGCCATTCTGATCCGCGGCAACGTCACCGAGAAGTCCTGCTACGAGAAGCTGCTGACTGGCGGGGTCGACTGCTTGGAGAGGTGCAAATTTCCCTGCAGCCGGCGGGTGTACAGGGCGACCAGCAGTTACGGCCAGTTCCCGGCGCTGTCCTACCTGCCACGGCTCATCGAGCTCGCCACGGCCAGCGGCTACGCCAACGACGTAGCCAAGGCGAAGGCTGACAACATGCTGCTGGACTTCGCCCGCGGCAACTTCCTGCGCGTTAGCATCTTCGCCGAGCACCTGAAAGTCTACCGGGTTGAGGACTCGCCAAGCTACGAGCTCAAGGACCTGCTGAGCGACTGCGGCGGCCAGGGCGGCTTCTGGTTGGGGTTGAGCATCCTGACCATGTTTGAGCTGGCCGACCTGCTGTCCCAGCTGATGAGAAGCTGCTGCAGAGGGCTGGGCGAGTAGACGAGGGGTTCGGAAAGTGCAGCCTGATTGATAGTACCGGGGGATAATTCATGGAAGTCGTAGGATAATTGATGGAAGTCGTAGGATAATTCATGGAAGTCGTAGGATAATTGATTGAAGTCGTAGGATAATTGATTGAAGTCGTAGGATAATTGATGGAAGTCGTAGGATAATTGATGGAAGTCGTAGGATAATTGATTGAAGTCGTAGGATAATTGATTGAAGTCGTAGGATAATTGATTGAAGTCGTAGGATAATTGATTGAAGTCGTAGGATAATAATTGATGGAAACCGTTAGATAACTGATGGAAACCACTGGATAACTGATGGAAATTGATGATAGCCACGTGAATATACGCTACCTTACCCTCAAACTGACTAACTGTGCATCAAATATTTGTGTCAGCAGTCACCAAGTCTCTTATTGACAATTTTCAATACTTATTGCAGTTTAGCAGACTTTTAGTCTCTATGAAGCCCCGATAAGAACTCACAAACCGGTATATTTGAGAAGTAATTATCAATTAATAGAAAGCAATTGAGAATATACAGTACATGTATTCGAGAAAATCATGCTACTCAATGCGCTCTTTACTACTTAAATAAACTGTCTGTACCGCATTCAAAGAGGGAAATTGTTATCTATTGTTATGCAGCACTGTACAGTGTATGTGGGTTCTCACTGTCCCTGCATTGCTGCACTGCACACAGAGGCACAGGCCCAACTAATGCTATTTTTGGCATAAACAGTGAGCTCAAAAGCTTCAATTCGATGTAAACAAAAAATTATGGGAGCCCAGTGGAGTGACTGTGAGCAATGTGTAAGCAGAGAAACCCAGAGTGACAGTTAAGATCACCCGATATGTTGTGTAATTAATTTAGCTAGGCGTAATTATTTACTTGGGCCTATAGGAGGGAAAGAGCAACAGGAAGGATCTCAAATGCAATCGGCCCATTGTGAGGGGGTCATGACCCCTGTGCCCCCTCCTGGCCTCCATTCGCAGGTCTCAGTAGGGCTGACTAGGCTGTTCTCTAGCTAGAGCAAAATTAAAGGCAACTCAATAATAAACTTGAAGCTGTTGCACTCAGGGACGGCGGCTGAGAATCCAGCGCATTCCGCCCAGCTGACGAATAAATCTCAGCCATTTTAAGCTTCTCTCTCTACCCCGAGCCAATAGAATGGAGCAAAATAACACTGAGAAAACTTAAGTTATAAACGCGGCAGGCGAAACGAGAGGCATCAAAATAACAGAGCTCAGCTTCATCAAGCCATGACCGACTATTCCTTGAAGGGCTTCCTGCAGAACGGCGGGCAGTTCCCGCATCAGCAGCGGTCCCGGCGGCGCTCCAACACGGGCGGCAGCGGCGTCCAGCGTGAGCTCGAACGGCACAGCGCCGCTGTCGAGGACGGCGCCGCCGGCAAAGGGCGCCGGATGAGCCTGGGCAGTCTGAGCGCCTCCCGGCTCAGCATGGCCAGCTCCATCGGCTCCTACAATGGCAGCACCATCCAGCAGCTGGAGCAAGCTGGCGACCTCAGCCATCAGGGTGGGTGCGGGGGCCCCATGTTCCTGCGACACCTGACCACTCTTTGATCACTCTCCAATCATCCCTTTCCAATCATCTCTCTCCAATCATCTCTCTCCAATCATCTCTCTCCAATCATCTCTCTCCAATCATCCCTTTCCAATCATCCCTTTCCAATCATCTCTCTCCAATCATCTCTTTCCAATCATCTCTCTCCAATCATCTCTCTCCAATCATCTCTCTCCAATCATCCCTCTTCAATCATCTCTCTCCAATCATCTCTATGATCATTTCTTTTCTCAGTGTCTCTTTTATCAAAATCCTAGATCTCAAAATCATGTCTTTCCTATGATCGTAATCTCTCCGATCATAACCTGTCTCCCTAATTATCATTTCACTATCCATCATCTCTAATTATCATATCCCTAATCATTATTTCACTAATGATCATATCTAAGCTTAATCTCTAGTCATCATCTCTAATCATCATCTCTCTAATCATCATCTGTAATCATCATCTCTCTAATCATCATCTCTCTAATCATCATCTCTAATCATCTCTCTAATCATCATCTCTAATCATCTCTCTAATCATCATCTCTAATCATCATCTCCCTAATCACAATCTCTCTCAACAGGCGACGACGAGAACCGCGGCAAGGTGCTGCTCAGCTTCCATTACAATCGCGAGGAGCAGCTGCTCACCCTGAAGATCATCGAGGCCAAGGATCTTCGCTCAGTCAACGGCAGCGAAATCTGCGCCTTCGCCACCGTCAGCTTCCTGCCGATCTCGTCCAGCTCCCGCTTGGAGACCAAAGTCCGAATGCTGACCAGCAACCCAGTGTGGAAGGAGGTATTCCGAATCCGCAACTTTCTAGAGGACAACTTCAAAGAGCACAAGGCGTTCGTTATCGAGGTGTGGGACCGGACCACCGGGGACAGCAGCACGCTGATTGGCGAGGCCGTCATCCTGCTGCGCAGCCTGACCCTGGCGGAGCTGGAGAAAGGAGTCCTGCTGTGGAAATTCCTCAACCTGGACAGGCAGGAGTCCGAGCTGTCTCAGGGCGAGCTCGTCTTCTCTGTGCGGCAGGTGCAGCGCAAGAAGCGGCTGACGGTCAAAATTGAGCGGGTGAGCAGTGCAGTCTTTGTCCTCTGAGCTCCTGTCCTCCCCTCCTCTGAGCTCCTGTCCTTCCCTACCCTGAGTTCCTGTCCTCCCCTCCTCTGAGTTCCTGTCCTCCCCTCCTCTGAGTTCTTGTCCTCCCCTCCTCTGAGTTCCTGTCCTCCCTCCTCTGAGCTCCTGTCCTCCCTCCTCTGAGCTCCTGTCCTCCCTCCTCTGAGCTCCTGTCCTCCCTCCTCTGAGCTCCTGTCCTCCCCTCCTCTGAGCTCCTGTCCTCCCTCCTCTGAGCTCCTGTCCTCCCTCCTCTGAGCTCCTGTCCTCCCCTCCTCTGAGCTCCTGTCCTCCCCTCCTCTGAGTTCCTGTCCTCCCTCCTCTGAGCTCCTGTCCTCCCTCCTCTGAGCTCCTGTCCTCCCCTCCTCTGAGCTCCTGTCCTCCCTCCTCTGAGCTCCTGTCCTCCCCTCCTCTGAGCTCCTGTCCTCTCCTCCTCTGAGCTCCTGTCCTCCCCTCCTCTGAGTTCTTGTCCTCCCCTCCTCTGAGTTCCTGTCCACCCCTCCTCTGAGTTCCTGTCCTCCCTCCTCTGAGTTCCTGTCCTCCCCTCCTCTGAGTTCCTGTCCTCCCCTCCCCTGAGTTCCTGTCCTCCCTCCTCTGAGTTCCTGTCCTCCCCTCCTCTGAGCTCCTGTCCTCCCCTCCTCTAAGTTCCTGTCCTCCCTCCTCTGAGTTCCTGTCCTCCCCTCCTCTGAGCTCCTGTCCTCCCCTCCTCTGAGCTCCTGTCCTCCCTCCTCTGAGCTCCTGTCCTCCCTCCTCTGAGCTCCTGTCCTCCCCTCCTCTGAGCTCCTGTCCTCCCCTCCTCTGAGCTCCTGTCCTCCCCTCCTCTGAGTTCTTGTCCTCCCCTCCTCTGAGTTCCTGTCCACCCCTCCTCTGAGTTCCTGTCCTCCCTCCTCTGAGTTCCTGTCCTCCCCTCCTCTGAGTTCCTGTCCTCCCCTCCCCTGAGTTCCTGTCCTCCCTCCTCTGAGTTCCTGTCCTCCCCTCCTCTGAGCTCCTGTCCTCCCCTCCTCTAAGTTCCTGTCCTCCCTCCTCTGAGTTCCTGTCCTCCCCTCCTCTGAGCTCCTGTCCTCCCTCCTCTGAGTTCCTGTCCTCCCCTCCTCTGAGCTCCTGTCCTCCCTCCTCTGAGTTCCTGTCCTCCCCTTCTCTGAGCTCCTGTCCTCCCCTCCTCTAAGTTCCTGTCCTCCCCTCCCCTGAGTTCTTGTCTTTCCATCCTCTGAGTTCCTGTCCTCCCCTCCTCTGAGATCCTGTCCTCCCCTCCTCTGAGCTCCTGTCCTACCCTTCTTTGAGCTCCTGTCCTCCCCTCCTCTGAGCTCCTGTCCTCCCTCCTCTGGGTTCCTGTCCTCCCCTCCTTTGAGTTCTTGTCTTTCCATCCTCTGAGTTCCTGTCCTTTCCTTCCCCTGAGCTCCTGTCCTCCCCTCCTCTGAGCTCCTGTCCTCCCTCCTCTGAGTTCCTGTCCTCCCCTCCTCTGAGTTCCTGTCCTCCCTCCCCTGAGCTCCTGTCCTCCCCTCCTCTGAGCTCCTGTCCTCCCCTCCCCTGAGGCAGCTCATGAGTTGCAAACCTTAATGGACAGACAGTCATCAGTCCCGCATCCCAAACAAGCATTTCTCATCAACTGACCGCAGGTGAACAACGCGGCCATCCCGGTATCGGCCACCACCCCCTGCCTGTACATGAAGCTGATGCTGCTGCGCGGCCACAACGTCGTGCTGTCGGACCGCACGGCCGCGGTGACAAACTCCTACAATCCGGTGTTCAACCACAAGATGCGCATCAGCCTGCAATCCAGCAGTCTGGAGAGCGCCAGCCTGAAGCTGCTGCTCAAGCAGGAGCCCACGGCCCGCATGGCGAATCTTCGGCGAGGCAGCGTCGGCAGCGTGCAGCACTACTTCCAGAAGACCGTTGGGGTCATCCACCTGGGAGCGGACTCCGAGCGCGAGGATCTCAGGGAGGCTTGGAAGCAGATTCTCAGCTGCAAGGATAAAAAACTCTCTTTTCGTCTGAAATTCTCCACGCCCAGAAGATCCAGCACTGACAACTGACTGAATGACTCACCGACTGACTGCAGAACCGCTGCTCAACTGGCCTGGTTATTTCGCTCGAATGATTTTAGCTCGTAATATACCGTAATGCAACTCGTACCATCGTGTACAACCGCTTGCTTTCTATTGGTTGTCATCTGGGATCTGGGACTTTAGATTTGAAATAGTAAGAACTAGGATTTGGGATCTGGGATCTGAAATTCTATGATCTAGGATCTGGGATCTTGGATCTGGGATCTTGGATCTGGGATCTTGGATCTAGGATCTTGGATCTGGGATCTTGGATCTGGGATCTTGGATCTGGGATCTTGGATCTGGGATCTTGGATCTGGGATCTTGGATCTGGGATCTTGGATCTGGGATCTTGGATCTGGGATCTTGGATCTGGGATCTTGGATCTGGGATCTTGGATCTGGGATCTTGGATCTGGGATCTGGGATCTGGGATCTGGGATCTGGGATCTGGAATCTGGGATCTGGGATTTGGGATGCTATGATCTAGGATGTAGAGTCTGGGATCTGGAATCTGGAATGCTATGATCTGGAATCTAGAGTCTGAGATCTGGGATCTGAAATGCTACTATGATCTAGAATCTAGAGTCTGGGATCTGGGATTTGGGATTTGGGATCTGTAATCTAGGATCTGGAATCTAGGATCTGGAATCTGGAATCTGGGATCGGGATTGGAGTAGCTGACACATTGGGATCAGGCATTTCTCTCATCGCTTTAACGCTCGCATCTCTACGAACAATAGCCGCTTCCTGCTTTAGTTGTATTTTGCGTATTAGTGTTTCTTATTGAGTAAAACACTGCGCAGCCAGAATAATTTGAGCTACAAATTTGTGCCCAAAATGTGATAAAATGCGATAAAAGCGCTACATATAGTACTTATTCCGTTGAGTAGTAGTCTTCGAATTTTTCTTTCTACATACTCGTTGCTCAAAATTCCTGGCTCTAAATCCCAGGTCCCAGGTTCTAAGATTATATTCCTCAGATCCCAAATCCCACAAATTCTTTATCCTCGAAGACAGATTCTAGAGCCATATTTTAGAATGCAGATTCCAGAGAGATCCCAAGATCCCAGATCCTAAATCCCAGATAAAAAATTCTAGAAAACGGACGGCCTAAAACAGATCATAGATCCCAAATCCCGCCTCAAAGATCTCGGAACATGGGTTCTAATGTTCCACATCCCAGATTCGAGATCCAAAATCCCGAATTCCAAATCACTGATCCAAGATCTCAACTTCCAAATCCCTAATTTCAGATTAGAAATCCCATATCTCAAATCCCAAATCCAAGATCACAGATCTCGGATGAAGACTCCAGAAAACAGACAGCCAAATCAGATCCGAAATCCGAAATCCCACGCCCAAGATCCCAAAACATTACATTGATCCATTATTCCACATCTCAGGTTCCAAATCCTAAATCCCAAATCATAGATGCGAGATTTTAACTTCTGAATCCCAGATTTCAGATAATGAATCGCATATCCAAGATCCTTAATCCCAAATCCCAAATCCCAAACCCCAGATGCCAAATCCCAGATCCTAGATCCCAGATCCCAGATACCGGATCCCATATCCCGGATCCCAGATCCCAGATCCCAGATCATAGATCCCAGATCATAGATCTCAGATCATGGATCTCGGATCATAGATCCCAGATCATAGATCCCAGATCATAGATCCCAGATCATAGATCCCAGATCATAGATCCCAGATCATAGATCCCAGATCATAGATCCCAGATCATAGATCCCAGATCATAGATCCCAGATCATAGATCCCAGATCATAGATCCCAGATCATAGATCCCAGATCATAGATCCCAGATCATAGATCCCAGATCATAGATCCCAGATCATAGATCCCAGATCATAGATCCCAGATCATAGATCCCAGATCATAGATCCCAGATCATAGATCCCAGATCATAGATCCCAGATCATAGATCCCAGATCATAGATCCCAGATCATAGATCCCAGATCATAGATCCCAGATCATAGATCCCAGATCATAGATCCCAGATCATAGATCCCAGATCATAGATCCCAGATCATAGATCCCAGATCATAGATCCCAGATCATAGATCCCAGATCATAGATCCCAGATCATAGATCCCAGATCATAGATCCCAGATCATAGATCCCAGATCATAGATCCCAGATCATAGATCCCAGATCATAGATCCCAGATCATAGATCCCAGATCATAGATCCCAGATCATAGATCCCAGATCATAGATCCCAGATCATAGATCCCAGATCATAGATCCCAGATCATAGATCCCAGATCATAGATCCCAGATCATAGATCCCAGATCATAGATCTCAGATCATGGATCTCGGATCCCAGATCCCAGATCCCAGATCCCAGATCCCAGATCCCAGATCCCAGAACCCAGATCCCAGATCCCAGATCCCAGATTCCGGATCCCAGATCCCAGATCCCAGATCTCAGATCCCAGATTTCATATCCCGGATGAAGACTCCAGAAAACAGGCAGCCTAAATTAGATCCTAATCCCACGCCCAAGATCCCAAAACATTGATCCAATATTCCACATCTTAGATCCCGAATCCAAAATCCTAGATCCCAAATCCCAAATCCCAGATTCTACATCCCAGAGCATAGGTCATAAATTCCATATGCTAGATCCCAGATCCCAGATCCCAGATCCCGGAACACAGATCCGAGATCCCAGGTTACAGATCCCAGCTCATTACGCATTAGTGCTATAGGCAATCCTGATGAAACCACAGCTTGAAATCAGTGTTGTTTCTTGATTGACAACTCTAACTGCCTGTTGGCGTGAACGCGGGCCCTTAATACACCCAGGGACGCAGACAAACTACGATCCTGATGCCAACAAAAGCATGGCCCAGTTCTTAGTCGGTTTTATTCCTAAAAATAGCCGGGTTCCATTCCAGATCTCAGGGTTTCAATGAGAGGCAATGAGAGGCGCTGAGGAAAGTGTACTCATGTAGCCGCGGTACAGGCGAGTACAGATGGATGTCACAGGACAGGGCAGTGCGTAGCTATTGAGTCCTTGCTCCCTCCCTGTACGTCTCAGTGTACCCCTAGCAGTGTGCACTTGGGCGGACGGTGAGGGGCAGATGCCGCAGCATCAGCGCTCTGCCAGGGACTCCTAGACAGAGAGAGAGAGAGTCTGGAATGGAAGGCAGTTTGTGTTTTTGCGTTTCAATCGATTGGGGAAATTCCATTGGGCTAGACCTGTGTCCAGATGTCTACCTTATGGCGTCCATGGCTCCGCGTACAGCGCTGCTCGGGGTAAGGGAATGGCATCAGGTCAGCGCACTGCAGCCAATGGAGCTTCGGATGGAGAAAAAACTGGCCAATCTTGCTTTTTATAAGATGCCATCTCGCTTTTTCAGTAGCGCTTCATTTGTCTGTTTAGAATTTCATTTATTTCTTTCTGTTATCGCCGATTTTGATCATTGTAAACTCGAGCCGGGTCCGTCGGTGGTGACAAACCTCAGAACTGCCAGGTTTTAAACTACTTTCCGAAAGACTTCACCGAAATACGAGTTTTCCATTGCAGTAGATCTTCATTAGGTTTTTTCTGTTTTGGAGGCCATCTTTGATGGCACTTGCCAAGCCAGCTGCATCGCCTGTTGACAGGGGCTGGGCCTGGGTCATCTGCGGCGGTGAGTGCTGTGGTTGTGCTGAATTGTCATAGTGAGTGTCTGGCTGTGTCAGGTTGTGTCAGCCTGTGGGTGTCAGGCTGTGTCAGCCTGTGAGTGTCAGGTTGTGTAAGGCTGTGAGTGTCAGGCTGTGTCAGCCTGTGAGTATCAGGTTGTGTCAGGCTGTGTCAGCCTGTGAGTGTCAGGTTGTGTCAGGCTGTGAGTGTCAGGCTGTGTCAGCCTGTGAGTATCAGGTTGTATCAGGCTGTGTCAGCCTGTGAGTGTCAGGTTGTGTCAGGCTGTGAGTGTCAGGCTGTGTCAGCCTGTGAGTGTCAGGTTGTGTCAGGCTGTGAGTGTCAGGCTGTGTCAGGCTGTGAGTGTCAGGTTGTGTCAGCCTGTGAGTGTCAGCCTGTGTCAGCCTGTGAGTGTCAGACTGTGTCATCCTGTGAGTGTCAGCCTGTGTCAGCCTGTGAGTGTCAGGTTGTGTCAGCCTGTGTCAGCCTGTGAGTGTCAGGCTGTGTCAGCCAGTGAGTGTCAGGCTGTGTCAGCCTGTGAGTGTCAGGTTGTGTCAGCCTGTGTCAGCCTGTGAGTGTCAGGCTGTGTCAGCCAGTGAGTGTCAGACTGTGTCAGCCAGTGAGTGTCAGGCTGTGTCAGCCAGTGAGTGTCAGACTGTGTCAGCCTGTGAGTGTCAGGCTGTGTCAGCCAGTGAATGTCAGATTGTGTCAGCAACTGAGAGTCAGATTGTGTCAGCCAGTGTGTGGCATCCTGTGTTAGATAGTCAGTCAGTATCTGATAAGTGTCAGGTTGTGTCGGATTGTCAGTCAGTGAGTATCAGGCTGTGTCAGCTTGTCAGTCAGAGAGTGTCAAGTTGTGTCAGCTTGTCAGCCAGTGAGTGTCAGGTTGTGCCAGCCTGTCAGTCAGTGAGTGTCAGCTTGTCAGCCAGTGAGTGTCAGGCTGTGTCAGCTTGTCAGCCAGTGAGTGTCAGGCTGTGTCAGCTTGTCAGCCAGTGAGTGTCAGGCTGTGCCAGCCTGTCAGTCAGTGAGTGCCAGACTGCCAGTTAAGCGAGCAGGTGACCGGATGCATTTCAGCTGGGTCATTCCTGCACATCCTGGTGATCGGCAATGTCCGGAGCACCGGCCTGCTGCTGGCCAGCGTGTCCGAGCACTACAACAGGAGCAAGCGGGACACCTCATGGATTTTGAGCTTCATGTTTCTGGTGTTTCTCATTCTTAGTAAGTCAGAAGATGAGCAGATGGGCACCAGTTTAACCCTATGATTCTCCACTAATCCATCTTCCTCCGCGAACCCGCCCAGCGCCAGTCACAATGGCCCTGGCCAGGCGCTTCTCAGTCCGTCTGGTCGTGTCCATCGGCAGCTGTTTCCTCAGCTTAGGTTTCTCCCTGTCCTACTTTGCCGAATCGCTGGAGGTGCTGTACTTCACCATCGGGCTGCTGGTGGGCATCGGGCTGTCCATGACGCACCCGCCGACTGTGCTGATCATCAGCTACTACTTTCTGCAGCGCCGGACGGTCGCTATGGGCATCACGTTCTCCGGCTGCTCCATGGGCGCTCTGTGCATGCCACCGTTGATGAACTATCTAATTGAGCAGTACACCTTCCGCGGCTGCATGCTGATCTGGGGCGCAATCATGCTCAACGTGGCCGTGGCTGCCGCTGTCATGCGCCCGTTTGTGCCCGCCAGCGACCAGGGAGCTGCGCCTGAGGCGGAGGCGCTGATCGGCGAACAGGCTGAGAATGCGGAGAAGAATGCGGAGAAGAATGCAGAGAAGAATGCGAAGAAGAATGCGAAGAAGAATGCGAAGAAGAATGCAGAGAAGAATTCGGAGAAGAATGCGGAGAAGAATGCGGAGAAGAATGCGGAGAAGAATGCGGAGAAGAATGCGGAGAAAAATGCGGAGAAGAATGCGGAGAAGAATGCGGAGAAGAATGCGGAGAAGAATGCGGAGAAGAATGCGGAGAAGAATGCGGAGAAGAATGCTGAAGAGGTGGTGGAAGAAAACGCAATGAAGACTAAAAAGCAGAGCACGGAAAAGGATGTAGAAAGTGAAATGGACAACGATAGCAAGAGCCAGCCAGAGGCTTGTGCAAGCTGCACCTCCAAGAGCAAAGCCAAGCAACAAACCAACGGTGACCCGCACCACTACTGCACCAGCGCCGATAACATTCTTTTTGTGTCCGGCTCGGCCAAGTCCGCAGCCGGGCGCAGCTGTCGACGTCGAGCTACCTCGACGAACGCCACGTCCGCAGAGGCAGCGGAAGATGCGTCCCGCGGCGCCCCGGCCCCGCACGCCCCGGCGATCTTCCTGGCGTCCTGTGGAGACGTCAGCGTCTTGTTTGACTCCGGCGGCGGCCCAGCGAATACCCCGGAAGACGTCTTTCAGGGAAACTTCGTCGCCCGACTTCGCCGGAGCTTCAAAGAGAGCGGCCGCCTGATGCGCCGGCCTCGCTTCTGGGTGCTGCTGTTCAGCCTGTCGCTGGCCGCGCAGGCCATGCCGTTCAACTTCATGGTGCTGCCGCAGCACGGCAAGAACATCGGCATGACGGCCACTGAGTACACCCGGCTGCTGCAGTACCAGGGCATCACCGACCTCGTCACTCGGATTAGCATCGGCTTCCTGGCTGACAGGCAGCTGTTCAGGCGGCAGCTGCTGCTGCTGACCCTCACGATCGCCCAGGGTGCGCTCTGGTGCCTCCTGCTGCACCCGACACCGGCCGCTGCCCTGGCCTACGCTCTGCTGGAGGGCCTGCTGGCTGGCGGCCTGGTTCCCAACCTGGCGCCAATGCTGGTGGAGACGTTCGGGATTGAGAACCTGGGCTTGACCTACGGGATGCTGGGCATCATCGAGAGCATAATCATGCTGATCGTGCCCGTGCTGCTGGGTGCGTTACTGCTGCTAGGGATGGGGATCGGATGGGATATGAGAGGATAGGATGGGATGGAGTTGGATGGGATGGGATGGGATGGGATGGGATGGGATAGGATGGGATGGGATGGAATGGGATGGGTGAGATGGAATGGGATGGGGATGACATGGGATGAGATGGGATTGTATGGGATGGTATGTGATGAGATGAGATGAGATGGGATAGGTTGGGATGGGATGGGATTGAATAGGATGAGATAGGATGGGATGGGATGGATGGAAATTGGGGAAGCAATGAAGATACGTGAATTTGGATTGGAGTACTATGGACTAGAGAGGCATTGTGAGGTTATTGGGGTACACACAGCAGAATATTCAGTACAAGCAGACAGGCAAGCAGACCCTCAGCTCGCACTAGAAGTATTTAATTCCATTCAGGCTGGCCCAGAGCGCCAAAGCCAGCCTCACTAACCAGTGCCGAACGCTTTTATCGCCGCGAACCCTCGAATAGATACTTGAAATTCCTCTCCAGGCGATTTGTTCGACCGGACCGGCTCCTGGAACGCCTCCATCATCTTCCTGTCGGCTCTGATCGGATTCGCGGGGCTGCTGCTGCTGGCGGATGACCTGGTGCAGCAGCGGTTGGAGAGGCGGCGGCGGCAGCAGTCAGCCAAGCCGGCTCCCTGATAGTGGTTGCTGAGGGCGGTCGAACTGTCTTCTGTCTGCCCTTTTGGCGCCATTTATCTGTCAGCTCCAGGCCGCGCCGTTCAAACTGGAACAGTGCAAATTTTACGCTACTATTCTACGCTTTTCAGTTCGCACTACTATTAGTAACTTGCAAGTAATTTGCGTATTTTTTTTATTTTTTAACAGAAAAGATTTTTTCATGAAATATTATTTGTTTTTAATCTATTCAAAATAGTTTTGTTGCAGAGTAATTATGAGATTCTTCAATATGCCAGTTTTCTAGATGACATTTCCAATACTAAATTCGGCATTTTGGAATACATCAAACTTTCAATTGCTCTACCAAGGTATTTTATAAACTCAAGATTTGATGACAATGTTATTTTTAAAGACCTGTTTTTACGCAATAATAAAGAGCTGAAAAAGTTCGCCTCATTTCATTTTGTTGCTCAGCACTAGCTGAGAAGGTGACGATTGTACTAGCAGAGACATCGATTATTGCACCATGAGAAAAGGATTATTGTACTTGACGAGTAAAGGTTTATTGCACTAGCTTACAAAGGGGTTATTACAATAGCTTAGAAAGCGATTATTGCATTAGCTGAGGAAATTGTTGCACTAGCTACTTGCTGTCTGGGGGATGCTTGCTTTCTGGGGATGCCTGCAATCAGGGGATGCTTGCTATCTGGGGGGGGGGGATGCTTGCTTTCTGGGGATGCTTTCGATTTAGGGGGTATGCCTGCTATCTTCTTGAGGGCTTTATTTTGTTGCGTCCCTTTGTTACTTTAGAAGCAAGAGATTCATGGTAAGCATCTTTTTTCATGACAATTTTACTCAAATAAGGTGATTTATAAAACTGAAGAAGGAATTGGTTCTTAAGAAAATGTGCTTTTTTAATGGATTTGCATGAATAATTTTTGCTCCTTGCTTATTGAGCGCCTCGGAAGGGGGGCACTGGATTGCTAGTCTAATATACTAAATTTGAGTGTTTCAGTAATATGGCAAAGAATAAATTAGGCAGCTCGATGCTGTCAGGTTATAAATCTTATGTATATTTAGGGAGAGTGCGAAGTGTCAATGAAAGATGAATTGCAGGAGTGAGCACGATCGCAGCTTGCTCAACTGAGGCTACGAGTATAGCTAGACTAAGCTAGTCCCGGAAAGGTCATCCCGGGTAGGCGCTGTGAGATCCGTAGTCAGAGAATATCGGTGGTGTCGGCCGTTTCGGTCTGATCTGCTAAGACGCCTCGGTGCTGGAGCCAACAGAGCGTCTGGACTGGACAATCCGGTTGAGCATGAGGCCCAGGCCGGTCAGTGTGCTGGTCAGCATGGCCAGGCAGATGACCGCTGACCAGGCCACGAGGCGGGTGTACGAGTCCAGGCTGGTGAAGGCCGCGCCTGGCTCGCCCGGCTCGGCTGGATGCGCCCGTCCGCTGCTGCCGCCGCCACCGCCGCTTTCAGTTTCAGTGTCCGGCCCGCTGCATCCGGCGCCCAGCCTACTGGCTGAGGGACAGGTGCATGATCGATTTCTGCTGCTCCGGCCGGTGCCAGAGACAGACCAGGCTGACCAGCTGCACCAGCCGCCGGAAACGATGCTGCTCGCCTCGACGCCTCTGCCCGGACAGTCAGATCCGCCGAACTGCGGCGCGCTGCAGTTGCAGACTCGTCGTCGAGTTTCATGAGTTCCGTTACTTGAATAGGCCGACCATGCACACCAGGTGCCGTTCACGGCCGGTCCCTCTTCTCTGCCTAGTCCAGAGCAATTCGAGCCGCCATACTGCGGCGCACTGCAGTTACAGGCTCGCGTTCTGACGCCTAGAGAGCCACTCACAGTAAAAGGCGACCAACTGCACCAAGTGCCATTGACTGCGGGGCCTGTCTCGATACTGCTTCCTGGACAAGCAGCACCTCCGAACTGTGGCGCTCTGCAGTTGCAAGATTTTCTTCGAGTTCCTTGACCGTGTGTAACATTGAATGGCGACCAGTTGCACCAGGACCCGTTTACTTGAGGCCCGGTCTCGTTACTGGCTCCAACGCATTCTGAGCCTCCGTACTGCGAAGCGCTGCAGTTACAAACTCGGGTTCGGGAGCTCAGTCCAGAGCTATCTGCGGGAGAGAATGAAGACCAGGCACACCAGCTGCCGTTGACAGCCACTCCTGTATCGTTGCTTGGTCCGACGCAGTCCAAACCTCCGTACTGCGGCGCGCTGCAGTTGCAGTAACGACTCCGAAATCCCCAGCCGTCAGGGTCGACAGTGAACGCGGACCAATCGCACCACGACCCGTTCACTCGCAGGCCAGTCTCGTTGCCCGCGCCTGGACAGTCTGCACCGCCATTCTTCGGCGCGCTACAGTTGCACAATCGAGATCTCGTGTTGTAGCCATCGCTGATCTCGGTCCAAGCGGACCAACCGCACCAGCTGCCGTTGACCACAGAGGCAACCTCCGTGCTGTTCCCATCGCATGGCAGGCCGCGAATTGCTGGCGGGCAGGCGCACGTTCGATTTCTGGTCGAAACGCTCCCGGACACAAAGTACTCACTCCAGGCACACCAAGATCCGTCCAGCCGGGTCGGATTCTCGCACGGCAGACCCAGCGAGGCCATAGACAGATCTGAAAGCGCTTCGAATCGCCACTGGGTGGCGCTGGTAGCCGACAGGCTTAAAACCGGAGTACCGCTCAGCGAGCTGTGAGACAGATACATTCCGCGCGTGCTGTTTCGCATCGACTGCACTGTGAACGCACCTGGCGTGCCAGTGGGACGGAGGTCCCAGAACTCGCGCTCGTTCGAAATCGGCTCCAGGCCGACCTCGCTGCCATCGATGCTTAAGCTTCTCCAGTTGGAGTCGGTGCAACTCAATGGCAACTTTAAGATGAAGAGGCCATTTGGCTGAGGCATGACCTCAATTGGCTCAGCTGACGGCTGCAGCGCCATCCGTTTTGATCCAGCTGATGTGGTTGGCACAGCGGAACCTGCGGGAGACCAGGACGAGTTGCAAGCGGCACCACCGGAGCTGCAGCTGGTGTGCTCTCGGATGTAGAAGAATCCCCAGTCAAGTGCGAGGCCGGTGACCTCCTTATACTTGCGATAGTGCGGGCAGACCCTCGTTCGCTTGTTAGGCTGGTAGTATTTCTCGGTTAGGCACCAGGGCAGGTCCCAAGCTTGAGCATCCACCGTCGTGCAGTCATCGTAGCATTTCTCTTTGTAGTAGAAAGGGAAGGTGCAGTTACCTGTAGGATCCGTTTGCACCAGAGCTATTGAGTAGTTGCCAATCTGCTGTGGAAGGTACACGGGGGCGGTAGCGTTAAGTCTGGAACAGCTAGAATCCCTCAGGCCCTTCCTGGTGGCACGACAGAAGCGCTTGTTGGTAGCTACGTGGTACATGACATCCGTGGTTGAGCACCAAAACTGGCCGCTGCCGTCAGTATCAATGCAGTCATCGTAGCAGACATTGTCGTGCATGAACGGAAAGTAGCAGGCTGTGCCTAAGCCGCTGCTGCCGTAGACTTCAATCTCGGTCGAGGAGCTCATGTTGGCCAGGGCGGCGCAGTTCGGCTTGGCCAGGTCGGCCACCATAAAGCGGCAGAAGCGCCAGGCCGAGTAGTCGGTGGGGTAGTTGCAGCTGGTGGCGCACCAGTAGCCGCAGAAGGAGCCGTCGCAGTAGGGCCCGTCGCACTCGTGGAACACCCTGCCGCCGTAGGTGAAGGGAAAGTAGCAGCTGTCGCCAGCCGTGCCCGGGTAGTCAACAACGCCAACTCGAGGGTCGGGCACGGAGCTGGCCGGGTTGCACTGGGCCCTGACGCGGGCGAGTTGAAGCAGTAATGGCAGGATTGGTACCCACGGCCGCATGAGCGCTAAATTGTCGGTTGTCTAAATAATTCACTCTGAGATGAAGCTTGTTTTTATGGGCGGGTGGGTGGTAAGCAGAGAGACAATATAGGAGCTATTATTCGAAAACAGAGGGTGTTGGCTGGCTAAATGAAGGCAACAGTTTTTTCTTGCTTCGAGTCGCCTCTGCACTGCTGGTGGCTGCTCTCACCCGGCGTAAATACCGCTTTAAACTTTATGCATTGTTTTGCAGCACTTTAGTCACTGGGGAGTGTTTTTGACAACTATTTTCAGTGTAAATATTCGCCGAAAGAGATGAAGACAACTCCGACTAGTGGCCTGCTGAAACTATGACAAAAGCCCGAGTTTACCAGAAAAATTATTAATTTGTACACCTGTCTCTGCAAATGAATTTATTGCATACGCACTCAGATTTCGGAATACTATTTATAGATCTCTGTTTTTCATTTATGTTAATTGCAGTTTTTAATGCGGACTTTCCGTGAGAAATAACAATATTCGCTGCTAAAGGCTCACTTTTGTAATCCGACAGCATGTCGCATTATTAACCTAGGCCATCTAGCAAACAAAATAGCAAACTTTTCTTCCAACAAAACAATTAATGGCTTTAGAATGAGTGTTCCGAATAAGTTTAGGAATAAGAGCTCCTAGTGGATGCTTGAGCACGTTTTCATATATTTATTAAAAAAAGACTTATTTGACTGAATAAAAATTTTTTGTTCATTCCAGTTTGAAGAATTTTTCGTGGGAACAATATCAAGAGCAACGGGCGTCCCTCTACAATGTTATTGATTATTTAATAATATATCGCATCTTCTTCATCGCATCCTGATAAGTATTCATTATGGTTGATGCTGAAATATAGTCGTTTATAAAAGCTTTGCTAAGAAAGTATAACAAATCAGTTAGTAATAAAAATTATATTTAAAAGCTACTAGTATAGTCGTTATAAAGCAGGACGCATATTAAAAATTATATCTTTTTTCAGTCTTCCTCTTTTATAACAACTTTTTTTTCAAATTTTAGAAAACAGATATTAGTATATGTAAATGTAAAACATAAAAAAACGATTACTATACAACTTTCCGTTTATGAAATATCAAAAAACGATCAAAATACGGTATCTTATAAAAACTTGAGAATTTTTTGTTTAAATCAATTTGTTCATAAGCCCCGTATGTAGCTTATGAACAAAATCAAATAGAATATTATGCTTCCTGTATTCATTTTTCGTTTGGACTCGGTTCTCGTTCACTATAATTAATGAAGGCTAAACCGCAGAACTTTCTGTGGTTCTGTGGACTAAACATCCAACTTGTACACCAATTTGCATGGCCTTGAACATTGCGCGTGAAACGTTGCCTAATTTGATTGTGCACGGGGTGAACGGTTTGGGGTAAAGACTTCTGGTAGAGTAGTAAAAGAGAAAGTGGCCCGCCCTTTGTACATGCGGGGGAGGGTTAGGGATTTAATGTACATTGGCTCTGGCTATGTACATCGGCTACAACCACCCCAATCTTCTGAGCCAGACGCCTAGGCACGCAGGGCTAAATCAACCAGACCACGATTAAAATCAATTAAAATAGCCGATAGTTCAGCAGATAATTGATAGTCCAAGGGTGGAAATATTTAAATTAATTAATGAGTTCTGAGTAGAACTGCGCCTTCAATCCACCAAAGCCTAAAATCAATGCAATGGGACAGCAACCCCCACTGTGCCAATCTGGCCAAGTCACGAACGGAACACCGCCTGCTTCTTCAGATGTGGAAGCGCAGAGCGGTCTGGCTTACATTACAAGTGAGTCTTGCTGTGTAGGGGTGTTAAAAATCCTGCTTTTTTAAGCAGAATGGTACAAACCGAGACCAAGACTTCCTTTAATAAAGCATCGTCTCAGATTAACTTTGATTGTTGGTGTTTACTGTTTAGTATGCTTTAGTGTTTCAGGTCAGACTGTTAGAATGCTAGTCAGACTGCGTCAGATTATGCTGAAGTGTCGTGATGTCTGTCAAATTTTATACACAAAGTAAATAGCATTAATTTCCATTGTGTTGTCACTTGAGAGTGTCAGCGTGTTAGGTTGTTCTGGATTGTCACTGTCAGCCAGCCAGCGTGTGTCAGGTTTAGTTGGACTGTCAGCCAGTTGGTGTCAGGTTGTGTCAACCTGTGGGTGTCAGGTTGTGTCAGCCAGTGAGTGTCAGGTTGTGTCACCCAGTGAGTGTCAGGTTGTGTCAGGTTGTGTCAGCCTGTGGGTGTCAGGTTGTGTTAGCCAGTGAGTGTCAGGTTGTGTCAGCCAGTGAGTGTCAGGTTGTGCCAGATTGTATACCGATCCCACGCCTAACTAAACACTGATTCCCATTTTCCATTTATTCACCGCAGCCCTGCCAACGGTGGGCAAAGCGGAGACCGCAGTCTGCCTGACCCTGGCCGCGGCCGGCGCCTGCCTGTACGCCACTCGCATGGGCGCCATGGTCAGAGACCGCCTGTCGCATTCTCACCTGACCCTGGCCTCAAACCTGACCGCCCTGTTTCCGGTGCGTGTATCTGAGTAGCTGAGCGTATTGCTGCGTTATTAAAAATGAAATTCTTACAGCAGTACCCCACAGATTTTATAGTTTTTATTTCATTAAAAATATAAAACACGCTACTTTTGCTACTGATAATAGTAGAAAAATGCAGTTTTTTTATTAGCCGA
Organism: Macrostomum lignano; assembly: GCA_002269645.1. Classification (NCBI taxonomy): domain Eukaryota; kingdom Metazoa; phylum Platyhelminthes; family Macrostomidae; genus Macrostomum; species Macrostomum lignano. The sequence goes on along the minus strand of NIVC01002590.1, from coordinate 98,775 downwards.
CGGCGCAAGCACTTCACTTTTCACCTTGTTTACGTTTTACCTTGTCTGTTGGACGTCTTAAAACTATTCAATTATTTCATTCCATTATCACTAGTAAAAGGAAATACCTGAACCTGATGCACTCCCAACCTGCCCTCCAGGTGTACCAATGGCTGATTTGTTTGGCAATACTGGTGCCAAAATCGGCCGAGTTCATGCACGTGCTGATGGCAGCGTGAGTTTGCCGCTTATTAATTTATGACACCTGTAAACTAGGTAAATAAGCAGAAATACTTGAACTAATTTTCAGGTATTCCATGGTCGCTTTTAACGAGTTGGCAAATCTTCTGGCCTTCAAATTCGGCGCTATTCGCTTCATTCTGGGCCCCCGGCGCGCCCTCGCCGACCAGACTGGCTGCGAAGACGGCGCGCGGGTTGCCGTGCTCAGGACCAAGCCGCTTTGGAGTAGGTAAGGGGCTCGAATCTGGATAATTCTCCCAATTATCCCACTCACGACTCACTCCCTGCCCACTATCCCAACCCCTCCCTGCCCACTATCCCAACCCCTCCCTGCCCACTATCCCAACCCCTCCCTGCCCACTATCCCAACCCCTCCCTGCCCACTATCCCAACCCCTCCCTGCCCACTATCCCAACCCCTCCCTGCCCAATATCCCAACCCCTCCCTGCCCACTATCCCAACCCCTCCCTGCCCACTATCCCAACCCCTCCCTGCCCACTATCCCAACCCCTCCCTGCCCAATATCCCAACCCCTCCCTGCCCACTATCCCAACCCCTCCCTGCCCAATATCCCAACCCCTCCCTGCCCACTATCCCAACCCCTCCCTGCCCACTATCCCAACCCCTCCCTGCCCACTATCCCAACCCCTCCCTGCCCAATATCCCAACCCCTCCCTGCCCACTATCCCAACCCCTCCCTGCCCAATATCCCAACCCCTCCCTGCCCACTATCCCAACCCCTCCCTGCCCAATATCCCAACCCCTCCCTGCCCACTATCCCAACCCCTCCCTGCCCAATATCCCAACCCCTCCCTGCCCACTATCCCAACCCCTCCCTGCCCACTATCCCAACCCCTCCCTGCCCAATATCCCAACCCCTCCCTGCCCAATATCCCAACCCCTCCCTGCCCAATATCCCAACCCCTCCCTGCCCAATATCCCAACCCCTCCCTGCCCACTATCCCAACCCCTCCCTGCCCAATATCCCAACCCCTCCCTGCCCAATATCCCAACCCCTCCCTGCCCAATATCCCAACCCCTCCCTGCCCACTATCCCAACCCCTCCCTGCCCAATATCCCAACCCCTCCCTGCCCAATATCCCAACCCCTCCCTGCCCAATATCCCAACCCCTCCCTGCCCAATATCCCAACCCCTCCCTGCCCACTATCCCAACCCCTCCCTGCCCACTATCCCAACCCCTCCCTCCCATTATCCCAACCCCTGCACATTATCCCAACCCCTCCCATTATCCCAACCCCTCCCTGCCCACTATCCCACTCGCTCCCTGCTTACTCTCTATTACTCTCACTGTTCATCCCCACCATCCCCACCATCCCCACCATCCCCACCATCCCCACCATCCCCACCATCCCCACCATCCCCACCATCCCATCATCCCCACCATCCCCATCATCCCCATCATCCCCACCATCCCCATCATCCCCACCATCCCCACCATCCCCACCATCCCCACCATCCCCACCATCCCCACCATCCCCATCATCCCATCATCCCCACCATCCCCATCATCCCATCATCCCCACCATCCCCATCATCCCCACCATCCCCACCATCCCCACCATCCCCACCATCCCCACCATCTCTCTATTACTCTCACTGTTCATCCCCACCATCCCCACCATCCCCACCATCCCCACCATCCCCACCATCCCCACCATCCCCACCATCCCCACCATCCCCATCATCCCATCATCCCATCATCCCCACCATCCCCATCATCCCCACCATCCCCACCATCCCCACCATCTCTCTATTACTCTCATTGTTCATCCCCACCATCCCCACCATTCCCACCATCCCCACCATCCCCACCATTCCCACCATCCCCATCATCCCCACCATCCCCACCATCCCCACCATCCCCACCATCCCCATCATCCCCACCATCCCCATCATCCCCACCATCCCCATCATCTCCACCATCCCCACCATCCCCATCATCCCCACCATCCCCATCATCCCCACCATCCCCACCATCCCCACCATCCCCACCATCCCCACCATCCCCATCATCCCCACCATCCCCATCATCCCCACCATCCCCACCATCCCCACCATCCCCATCATCCTCACCATCCCCACCATTCCCACCATCCCCATCATCCCCATCATCCCTACCGTCCCCGCCATCCCCACTGTCCCCAGTTAGCTTCCAGTCTCCCCCAGGGCAAGATGCGCCACCACTGCCAGATTCCAGCTGCTGACGGCGCGGGCTCTGGTGCGCCAGGGCCAGCTGTTCCACTGCTGCAACCTGGCGGTGTCGGCTGCCATCCTGCTGGACAACGGCGGCGCCCGGCCGCCTCAGCAGCTCCGGTCGGATCCGCAGCCGCCCTGGCAGCCCCCGCTGGAGGGCTGGCTCGTCTGGCTGCGCGGCCTCGCCGCTGCCTCCCGCCTGGCCGGCAGCCTCGCCGCAGTCGCCCTCGTCGCCCGCTGCTGCCGCCGGCCGCCGCTGCTTCCCGGCTACCGGCTTGGCGCCAAGTTCGTTCCGCTGGCCGGCGCCTGCCTCGCCCAGATGGGGCTGCACAGCGCCGCTTACGTCGCCGACTTCTGGAAGGCTGATGGCGCCAATGCCGCTGAGATCGCTGGTGAGTGGCTGTTGAGTCCGCTCTCTGACCTGCGCATTGTCTCCTTGTGTGGCATAATTTGCGGCCAGTTTGGAGTGGTCTGTGGCATAAGCCTGGGGGTCCCCATCTCCTTAAGTATTCTCTCCCTGATCCCTCCTTTTATTCCCTGAGTAGATTATTGATCCCCGTTTTATTCCCTGAGTAGATCATTGATCCCCGTATTATTCCTCTAGTAGATCATTAATCCCCGTTTTATTCCCCTAGTAGATCATTGAACCCCGTTTTATTCCCCTAGTAGATCATTAATCCCCGTTTTATTCCCTTAGTAGATCATTGATCCGCGTTTTATTCCCTTAGTAGATCATTGATCCCCGTTTTATTCCCTGAGTAGATCATTGATCCTCGTTTTATTCCCTGAGTAGATCATTGATCCCCGTATTATTCCTCTAGTAGATCATTAATCCCCGTTTTATTCCCCTAGTAGATCATTGAACCCCGTTTTATTCCCCTAGTAGATCATTAATCCCCGTTTTATTCCCTTAGTAGATCATTGATCCGCGTTTTATTCCCTTAGTAGATCATTGATCCCCGTTTTATTCCCTGAGTAGATCATTGATCCTCGTTTTATTCCCTGAGTAGATCATTGATCCCCGTATTATTCCTCTAGTAGATCATTAATCCCCGTTTTATTCCCCCAGTAGATCATTGAACCCCGTTTTATTCCCCTAGTAGATCATTAATCCCCGTTTTATTCCCTTAGTAGATCATTGATCCGCGTTTTATTCCCTTAGTAGATTATTGATCCCCGTTTTATTCCTCTAGTAGATTATTGATCCCTGTTTTATTCCCTTAGTAGATTATTGATCCCTGTTTTATTCCTCTAGTAGATTATTGATCCCTGTTTTATTCCCTTAGTAGATCATTGATCCCCGTTTTATTCCTCTAGTAGATTATTGATCCCTGTTTTATTCCCTTAGTAGATTATTGATCCCTGTTTTATTCCTCTAGTAGATTATTGATCCCTGTTTTATTCCCTTAGTAGATCATTGATCCCCGTTTTATTCCCTTAGTAGATTATTGATCCCTGTTTTATTCCTCTAGTAGATTATTGATCCCTGTTTTATTCCCTTAGTAGATTATTGATCCCTGTTTTATTCTCCTAGTAGATTATTGATCCCCGTTTTATTCCTCTAGTAGATTATTGATCCCGTTTTATTCCCTTAGTAGATTATTGATCCCTGTTTTATTCCTCTAGTAGATTATTGATCCCCGTTTTATTCCTCTAGTAGATTATTGATCCCCGTTTTATTCCTCTAGTAGATTATTGATCCCCGTTTTATTCCCCTAGTAGATCATTGAACCCCGTTTTATTCCCCTAGTAGATCATTAATCCCCGTTTTATTCCCCTAGTAGATCATTAATCCCCGTTTTATTCCCTTAGTAGATCATTAATCCCCGTTTTATTCCCCAAAGAGATCACTGATCCCCAGTTTATTTCCCTAGTAGATCATTGATCCCCATTTTATTCCTAAGTGGTTCATTTATCCCCATATTTTATTCCTAAGTAGGTCATTTATCCCCATTTTATTCCTAAGTGGGTCATTTATCCAAGTTTATTCCCCAAGTAGATTACTGATCCCCAGTTTATTCCCGAAGTAGATTATTGATCCCCGTTTTAATCCCCAAGTAGATTACAGTTTTATTCCCCAAATCGATCACTGTTTTATTCCCCAAATAGATGAATGATCCCCATTTTATTGCCACACAATCCTGTCTCCAATGCATGTTGAGATGCATGCAATGCCTCAGTTGTGATTTACATTCCCATGTTTTCCATAATTTTCCTGAAGTATCCTTAAAGTTCTCGTTGAATATCTCACAAGCCATTAACTACTACCATGTTTCCTGAGCCCCCCCCCCCGACTCCCTCGCCCTCGCCGTCCCGCAGTGCACTCTCAATTCGCTCTGCAGCTGGTGCTGTCTGCTCTGCAGTCTTGGTCCCTGGTCGAGTTCCAGCTGTCCCGCCCACAGCCGACGCCAGCGCTGCTCACTGCTCAGCCTCAGCCAGTTGCCAAGCCTTTGCCACGATCTCGATCGCCCACGCTGACTGCGGAGCTCGGCGTCGATGACTCGGTGCCAGCAGACCCTGCGGCAGCTGCAGCGGCCAGCATTCAGTGCCGGGCCTGCCGAGGCCGCCTGGCGTCAGACTCCGTCGCTGACAGCTGCTCGCGCGACATCACCTCTGCTACGACACAGGTGTTTGGCTATTGATCTTGACGGAATCAGTTATGTCTTACTGATGCTGACTGATCATGTTTGAGGCAAAATTTTCCTTATGCATTGAGATCACCTCTGACGCTGCCTCCGTCTCATCTCTTCCTCAGACACCTGTAATCCCAATCATATCCATTCCATAGAGACTTATATGAGCCTTAGAATTATCTACTAAAACACACTCAGTTGGCTTAGCATTTCCCAGCTATACTGTTCAAGCAGTTTACATTTCCTGCCTTCGCTTTTTCACTACTCAAAGTACTTATTGTCGTTTTTTATATTAAAATATATATTAAAAATAGAATAAATAGAAAGTAATTTCGTTTGCAAGTGTTATTGTAAAAATTTGAAAAATAACGAACCATTTTTGTATATTAGATTGTCTAAAGTTTCAAAAAATGCTTGTTAACTCGCCATCACTTCATGGTTTATCAGTCACTCAGTCAGTCAGTCAGTCAGGTCAGTCAGTCAGTCAGTCAGTCAGTCAGTCAGTCAGTTAGTCAGTCAGTCAGTCAGTCAGTCAGTCAGTCAGTCAGTCAGTCAGTCAGTCAGTCAGTCAGTCAGTCAGTCAGTCAGTCAGTCAGTCAGTCAGTCAGTCAGTCAGTCAGTCAGTCAGTCAGTCAGTCAGTCAGTCAGTCAGTCAGTCAGTCAGTCAGTCAGTCAGTCAGTCAGTCAGTCAGTCAGTCAGTCAGTCAGTCAGTCAGTCAGTCAGTCAGTCAGTCAGTCAGTCAGTCAGTCAGTCAGTCAGTCAGTCAGTCAGTCAGTCAGTCAGTCAGTCAGTCAGTCAGTCAGTCAGTCAGTCAGTCAGTCAGTCAGTCAGTCAGTCAGTCAGTCAGTCAGTCAGTCAGTCAGTCAGTCAGTCAGTCAGTCAGTCAGTCAGTCAGTCAGTCAGTCAGTCAGTCAGTCAGTCAGTCAGTCAGTCAGTCAGTCAGTCAGTCAGTCAGTCAGTCAGTCAGTCAGTCAGTCAGTCAGTCAGTCAGTCAGTCAGTCAGTCAGTCAGTCAGTCAGTCAGTCAGTCAGTCAGTCAGTCAGTCAGTCAGTCAGTCAGTCAGTCAGTCAGTCAGTCAGTCAGTCAGTCAGTCAGTCAGTCAGTCAGTCAGTCAGTCAGTCAGTCAGTCAGTCAGTCAGTCAGTCAGTCAGTCAGTCAGTCAGTCAGTCAGTCAGTCAGTCAGTCAGTCAGTCAGTCAGTCAGTCAGTCAGTCAGTCAGTCAGTCAGTCAGTCAGTCAGTCAGTCAGTCAGTCAGTCAGTCAGTCAGTCAGTCAGTCAGTCAGTCAGTCAGTCAGTCAGTCAGTCAGTCAGTCAGTCAGTCAGTCAGTCAAAAGTCAAAAGTCAAAAGCACTGTCCGAATCGCAACAAAACGCGCCGCCTCCTCTTCCCACCTGATGTGGAAGGCCCTCCATCACCGGATGCGGCACGTCAGGAAGCAGCATTAAGAAATAATTAACCTCCATCTCAACTCTCTGACTCCCCAGCTGCCTTCATCCTCCTCGCCCCCACCACAATTTTGAGTCTTTGCTCTTTCATGGCGGACTCGTGCTCAAAATTTTGACGGGTCCTCTCTCTCTCCTACCTACCCAGCGCTACTCAGAGACTCTAGGTGAATCACCTGATGATGGAGTATGGGTCTCACTGAGTCACTAACCAACGGGTTCGAATAAAATTATTCTTATATATTAGTTTGACTGATGAAGTGTGAATGACCAAGAATTATTAGCCAAGTGAGTATTAGCAATGGGACTCAAAACGTGATTACTTTCGAAAAAAGCTGGCAAAGCAGATTGGGAATTAATAATAATCATAACTATGAGCAGTTCTCAGCGCCTCTCAGCGGGGGTCCCGCTATTCATGTGGCAAGCCGCTGGTTTGACCGGGTTCTGCTTTTCACGAGAGTAATTCTCCGCCTGAAGCGTGACTTGTTGCAGAATTTCCGGTGCTTGTTTGCTGCTTTTGAAAGAGACAGCTTCCTGCTACAGGATGCTCTATCTACCTATCTATCTATCTATCTATCTATCTATCTATCTATCTATCTATCTATCTATCTATCTATCTATCTATCTATCTATCTATCTATCTATCTATCTATCTATCTATCTATCTATCTATCTATCTATCTATCTATCTATCTATCTATCTATCTATCTATCTATCTATCTATCTATCTATCTATCTATCTATCTATCTATCTATCTATCTATCTATCTATCTATCTATCTATCTATCTATCTATCTATCTATCTATCTATCTATCTATCTATCTATCTATCTATCTATCTATCTATCTATCTATCTATCTATCTATCTATCTATCTATCTATCTATCTATCTATCTATCTATCTATCTATCTATCTATCTATCTATCTATCTATCTATCTATCTATCTATCTATCTATCTATCTATCTATCTATCTATCTATCTATCTATCTATCTATCTATCTATCTATCTATCTATCTATCTATCTATCTATCTATCTATCTATCTATCTATCTATCTATCTATCTATCTATCTATCTATCTATCTATCTATCTATCTATCTATCTATCTTCACTGCTTCAGTCCCTTATTTCGAGCTCCCGTCATTGAAAAACAAGCTGGGACCAGCAGCAGCAGCAGCAACCCAATTAACGCGATAACCAAAGCAGAAAAAGCAACTGAAGCAAATTGAAGTGCCTCGCGAAATTCGGCCATTTTCGGCACAGCCATAAGCAGCAGATAAGCGATGTGAAGTGGCCACTTGAAAAGTCCGAATGCTTCATGACCCGCAGCTCTGAGCGGCGTGGTTAGGAAATGTTGAGCCTACTCGAATTAAGAGAAGGCAGCAGCGCCTCATTCTGGCTGGCAACTACCAGAAATTGCCGTTCACCACTGTTGCGGCTTTTTATTAATAAAAATCTGAAAACTGAAGCTTCTGTCATGCAGGCAAGGCTACTCCAGTTACGTAATCTACACGTGCGTCTGCCCGCTGTGGGGAGTGCCGCACTTATTTGTATTTGTTTACCTGAGTAACTCTTCAGTTAATTGTTTAGCTATCAGTTTGTGCGTCTAAATACTCACCTGTGTGTCTGAATACGAGCTTCTCACCTGTGTGTCTAAATACGAGCTTCTCACCCGTGTGTCTATATACACTCACCTGTGTGTCTATATACACTCACCTGTGTGTCTGAATACGAGCTTCTCACCTGTGTGTCTATATACACTCACCTGTGTGTCTGAATACGAGCTTCTCACCTGTGTGTCTATATACACTCACCTGTGTGTCTAAATACTCACCTGTGTGTCTGAATACTCACCTGTGTGTCTGAATACTCACCTGTGTGTCTAAATACGAGCTTCTCACCTGTGTGTCTATATACACTCACCTGTGTGTCCATATACACTCACCTGTGTGTCTAAATACGAGCTTCTCACCTGTGTGTCTATATACACTCACCTGTGTGTCCATATACACTCACCTGTGTGTCTAAATACGAGCTTCTCACCCGTGTGTCTATATACACTCACCTGTGTGTCTATATACACTCACCTGTGTGTCTGAATACGAGCTTCTCACCTGTGTGTCTATATACACTCACCTGTGTGTCTGAATACGAGCTTCTCACCTGTGTGTCTATATACACTCACCTGTGTGTCTAAATACGAGCTTCTCACCTGTGTGTCTATATACACTCACCTGTGTGTCTGAATACGAGCTTCTCACCTGTGTGTCTATATACACTCACCTGTGTGTCTAAATACGAGCTTCTCACCTGTGTGTCTATATACACTCACCTGTGTGTCCATATACACTCACCTGTGTGTCTGAATACGAGCTTCTCACCTGTGTGTCTATATACACTCACCTGTGTGTCTAAATACTCACCTGTGTGTCTGAATACTCACCTGTGTGTCTGAATACTCACCTGTGTGTCTGAATACTCACCTGTGTGTCTAAATACGAGCTTCTCACCTGTGTGTCTATATACACTCACCTGTGTGTCCATATACACTCACCTGTGTGTCTAAATACGAGCTTCTCACCTGTGTGTCTATATACACTCACCTGTGTGTCCATATACACTCACCTGTGTGTCTAAATACGAGCTTCTCACCTGTATGTCTATATACACTCACCTGTGTGTCTATATACACTCACCTGTGTGTCTGAATACGAGCTTCTCACCTGTGTGTCTATATACACTCACCTGTGTGTCTAAATACTCACCTGTGTGTCTGAATACTCACCTGTGTGTCTGAATACTCACCTGTGTGTCTGAATACTCACCTGTGTGTCTGAATACGAGCTTCTCACCTGTGTGTCTAAATACTCACCTGTGTGTCTGAATACTCACCTGTGCGTCTAAATACTCACCTGTGTGTCTGAATACTCACCTGTGCGTCTAAATACTCACCTGTGTGTTTGAATACTCACCTGTGTGTCTAAATACTCACCTGTGCGTCTAAATACTCTCTTGTGTGTCTGAATACTCACCTGTGCGTCTAAATACTCACCTGTGTGTCTGAATACTCACCTGTGTGTCTGAATACTCACCTGTGCGTCTAAATACTCACCTGTGTGTCTGAATACTCACCTGTGTGTCTGAATACTCACCTGTGTGTCTGAATACTCACCTGTGTGTCTGAATACTCACCTGTGTGTCTAAATACTCTCTTGTGTGTCTGAATACTCACCTGTGCGTCTAAATACTCACCTGTGTGTCTAAATACTCACCTGTGTGTCTAAATACTCACCTGTGTGTCTAAATACTCACCTGTGTGTCTGAATACTCACCTGTGTGTCTAAATACTCACCTGTGTGTCTAAATACTCACCTGTGTGTCTAAATACTCACCTGTGTGTCTAAATACTCACCTGTGTGTCTAAATACTCACCTGTGTGTCTAAATACTCACCTGTGTGTCTGAATACTCACCTGTGTGTCTAAATACTCACCTGTGTGTCTATATACACTCACCTGTGTGTCTAAATACTCACCTGTGTGTCTAAATACTCACCTGTGTGTCTAAATACTCACCTGTGTGTCTAAATACTCACCTGTGTGTCTAAATACTCACCTGTGTGTCTGAATACTCACCTGTGTGTCTAAATACTCACCTGTGTGTCTATATACACTCACCTGTGTGTCTAAATACTCACTTGTGTGTCTAAATACTCACCTGTGTGTCCAAAATGCATACTCTTCAGCCCAAACTTACTCGAGATTTAGCGCGGCAGAGCCCTGAGCTGCTGATCGGCAGCAATCTCTGGCAGTCCGTGACTGACAGGTCCCGGATGCGGGGCTGGCGGGCCCAAACAGCAGCTGCTTCGTCGTCAACTGTGACAACATCATCTTTGCCGGCTCCATTCCTGCAGCGCACCAACAAGTTTGGCTAAACAGCCCCCATGTTTATGCTTTCCCCGCCTTGTCCGCCTCATCTGTGTATTCAATCTTGGTCAGCAGTGCCCAAAACCGGACCTCAGCATCGGGAACTAATCATAATCTGTTTCAGTTCACCAAAACTGCTAAAGAAAATCAATGCCAAAAATGTTTTGCTGAATTTCTTCCGGCTCTGTCTGCAGCTGCTAGCCACCTGAGTCACCGCCTCAGCTGCGTGCATCTCTCGTCTACACTCAGTATCGACTTCTCTCTCTCTGCCTCCCTCTCACCCTGCCTCTCTCTCACCCTGCATCTCTCTCACCCTGATTCGCTCTCACCCTGCCTTCCTCTCACCCTGCCTCCCTCTCACCCTGCCTTCCTCTCACCCTGCCTCTCTCTTACCCTGCATCTCTCTCACCCTGCCTCCCTCTCACCCTGCCTCCCTCTCACCCTGCCTCCCTCTCACCCTGCCTCCCTCTCACCCTGCCTCCCTCTCACCCTGCCTTCCTCTCACCCTGCCTCTCTCACCCTGCCTCCCTCTCACCCTGCCTAACTCTCACCCTGCCCCAGCTCACCCTGCCTCTCTCACTCTGCCTCCCTCTCACCCTGCCTCCCTTTCACCCTGCCTCCCTCTCACCCTGCCTCCCTCTCACCCTGCCCCAGCTCACCCTGCCTCTCTCACCCTGCCTCCCTCTCACCCTGCCCCAACTCACCCTGCCCCAGCTCACCCTGCCTCTCTCACCCTGCCTCCCTCTCACCCCTGCCTCCCTCTCACGCTGCCTCCCTCTCACCCTGCCTCCCTCTCACCCTGCCTCCCTCTCACCCTGCCTCCCTCTCACCCTGCCTCTCTCTCACCCTGCCTCCCTCTCACCCTGCCTCCCTCTCACCCTCTTCTTCCCCAGCTGATTGCGGTGAACAAAGCCCAGAGTATTTTAAGCGGGTCCCAGCCAGAGCACCACTTCCACTTCAGCAGACACACATGGTCAGCAGCTGATTGCTAGCATAGCCATCTTCATCAGCTGCCTCATCCATGACTGTGACGCAATCCCAGCAAGTCACTCTCTCCCTCTGTTTCTTCCTATTCGAAGAGTCAAGAAGTTTATTTGTTTGCACTGAGTCTGGCAAGAGGGAGGAGCCTTCGCGTCTTTATTAGAGACTAGTCTTGACCCCTGATTTCAGGTGTTTATTGTGCCTATCGGCCGGCCCGCTTCTCGAATGGCGAGAGGCGCCGCACAAACCCGCGAAGTGGGGGCGGCCCACTCGGCCAGCAGGATTCTGGCAGACTAATGATAACACGGCTAGGACATGTCAATCAGCTGACCGCGCTACTGCAGAAAAGAGACGGGGAGTGGGAGACATCGGAGATAAACAACACAATGCGGGACCGTGGCGTGAAACCGGGCTGGCTTTGGGGCACTTGAACTGGACCCAACATAAGTGCTGACATCTGCGGACAAAGGGACCCGGTGTGCGGTGACAATCGACTTCTTTTTAGCTCTTACACTGCACTCCTGCTCTGACCAATTACACCTCTTCACTTTTTCATCGATAGATAGATAGATAGATAGATAGATAGATAGATAGATAGATAGATAGATAGATAGATAGATAGATAGATAGATAGATAGATAGATAGATAGATAGATAGATAGATAGATAGATAGATAGATAGATAGATAGATAGATAGATAGATAGATAGATAGATAGATAGATAGATAGATAGATAGATAGATAGATAGATAGATAGATAGATAGATAGATAGATAGATAGATAGATAGATAGATAGATAGATAGATAGATAGATAGATAGATAGATAGATAGATAGATAGATAGATAGATAGATAGATAGATAGATAGATAGATAGATAGATAGATAGATAGATAGATAGATAGATAGATAGATAGATAGATAGATAGATAGATAGATAGATAGATAGATAGATAGATAGATAGATAGATAGATAGATAGATAGATAGATAGATAGATAGATAGATAGATAGATAGATAGATAGATAGATAGATAGATAGATAGATAGATAGATAGATAGATAGATAGATAGATAGATAGATAGATAGATAGATAGATAGATAGATAGATAGATAGATAGATAGATAGATAGATAGATAGATAGATAGATAGATAGATAGATAGATAGATAGATAGATAGATAGATAGATAGATAGATAGATAGATAGATAGATAGATAGATAGATAGATAGATAGATAGATAGATAGATAGATAGATAGATAGATAGATGAATAGATAGATAGATAGATAGATAGATAGATAGATAGATAGATAGATAGATAAAGAGATAGATAGCCAAGTTTATTAAGGCAGTAATGTCGGCCAGCTGATGAGCCTCTCGCGCACTTGTCTCCCCCCAGTTCCCATCGTTTCCCGGAAATCCCTCTGCCTTCCCCAGCCCCACCGCTTGATTGACACGATCCCCATGAACTGCGTCAGTTGCACAAATTGGCTCCTCCATCCCAGCCTCCCCAAGCTCGCCTCTGCGTTGCCACTCGCGCAGGAATGGCTGCGCTGAAAGCATCTGTCAGGAGCCGCTGATCCCCTCTAACGAGGCCCCGAAAATCCCCTCCAATTTCAGGCAACCGGCCGCGGCTCCCACGGCCGGTCCCAGCCAGATCCTTGCGAGCTCCCGTGGAGAGCCGCCGCTGCTGCCGCGACTCCCCCGGACCCCCGGCTGTGTTGCTGGCCAGTAGGGGGGCTCGACATCGCTGGATTGAAGAAGATTCTGCAGCAACACAACGGCCAGAAGCAGGCGCATTAGGAATGCAGACAAGGAAAAATAGGAAATGTTTTTACAAATGAATTTTGTCACCCCCGCTGAGGATTGCTTGTCTCTATTTCTCATATCTGTAGCAACAAGGGGGACAGTAATCACCGCTACTGCAGTGAGGAATTCACAAGGTTACAAGCTAAACACAGATAGAACTAACAGCAAAGTCTGGCACAGGGGCTCGTGAAGGCAGCAAGTTTTGTCAATTGGCTGCATGCTATGAATGTACAGCATTGCGGAACTGTGCGCGCTAAGGTCAGCTTGGTGCGGATAAAAATGCAGACATTATAGTGGATCAAGCCGCGTACATTAAGCTGTACAGAACTGGAATTCAGGGTTTGAACACGTGGTGACCTAGAAGGCCGGAAACAGCACTGGCTTGCAGTGCGGCTGCTGATGCGGCTGCTGCTGCATCATAGCCATGTAGGGACTCGTCCAATCACTGGACACCGACGGCGGAGTCGGCGACGGTTCGTTCGGCGAAGTAGATGGCGTTTCGACGTAACTTGTCCGCTCGGCCGGCTTCCTCTCGGCTTTGACAGCGACGGAGGCCGCTGCGGTGGCAGCTCGGCGCCGCTGCTGCTGCTGCTGGGCCGTCGGCGGCTTCACGTGGTCGGAGCCGCCCTTGCCCTCGCCGGCTGTCCGGCCGGTGCCGTCCGACTCGTCCGATCTGACGCTGTCGTCCGCTCCGTCATTGTCGTCGTCAAGAGACCGGCCGCTGGGCGAGGTCGAATGGACCCGCATGTGCTTGCGCAGCGAGCTGGGGTGCGTGTAAGACTTGTCGCAGCCGCCCACCCGGCAGTAGTAGGGCTTGTCGTTCATGTGCACGTGCATGTGCTTCTTGCGGTCCGAGCTGTTGGCGAAGCGCCGGTCGCAGCCGTCGTATTCGCACTTGAACGGCTTCTCACCTGCGGGCGGGACAGCAGAGAGATACTGAGAGCGGAGTGACGACCGGGGAGGGAGATGCTGAGAGCGGAGTGTCGACCGGGGAGGGAGATACTGAGAGCGGAGTGTCGACCGGGGAGGGAGATGCTGAGAGCGGAGTGACGACCGGGGAGGGAGATACTGAGAGCGGAGTGACGACCGGGAGGGAGATACTGAGAGCGGAGTGACGACCGGGGAGGGAGATGCTGAGAGCGGAGTGACGACCGGGAGGGAGATGCTGAGCGGAGTGACGATCGGGGAGGGAGATGCTGAGAGCGGAGTGACGACCGGGAGGGAGATGCTGAGAGCGGAGTGACGACCGGGGAGGGAGATGCTGAGAGCGGAGTGACGACCGGGAGGGAGATGCTGAGAGCGGAGTGACGACCGGGGAGGGAGATGCTGAGAGCGGAGTGACGACCGGGGAGGGAGATGCTGAGAGCGGAGTGACGACGGGGAGGGAGATGCTGAGAGCGGAGTGACGACGGGGAGGGAGATGCTGAGAGCGGAGTGACGACCGGGGAGGGAGATGCTGAGAGCGGAGTGACGACCGGGGAGGGAGATGCTGAGAGCGGAGTGACGACCGGGGAGGGAGATGCTGAGAGCGGAGTGACGACGGGGAGGGAGATGCTGAGAGCGGAGTGACGACGGGGAGGGAGATGCTGAGAGCGGAGTGACGACCGGGGAGGGAGATGCTGAGAGCGGAGTGACGACCGGGGAGGGAGATGCTGAGAGCGGAGTGACGACCGGGGAGGGAGATGCTGAGAGCGGAGTGACGACCGGGAAGGGAGATGCTGAGAGCGGAGTGACGACCGGGAAGGGAGATGCTGAGAGGTTAAAATGAGAGGGACTATGACAGGGTAAGATGTGAGAGGTAGATGGGTGAGAGATCAGGGGGCACAGGGAGAAAACAGGAAGAGAGGAGAGTAGAGAATGAAGGGAAAGAAAAGATGCGTAAGCTTGAAGGGACAGGTACGGATAGGAACAAGGCAGAGGGAGATATTGAAGCTGGGAGGATTGAGATTTGGAAGCTCAAATGTTGAATCCAGTCGCACCCGAGGACACGAGAGATGTTCAACGGGTCGAGAGGAGCTTCGCAGCAGTGCCCAGTGAAGCGCGATCCGCCCTGCTGTACCGAGGGCCCCCGCTGTTAAATTCTTAGAATCTATGAAAATTTCACGCTTCCGCTACAGGAAGTCAGGCGTTAGGAATGACGGGACAGAGGAAAGAGGAACAGTAGCAACAGGTTGGCAACAGAGTTTGCAGCCTCTTATATAAGCTGGGGGCATTGGAGGCCATGGCAACTATATGGAAGCGCTGGGTGCCTGTCTATGGGCCCGACCCGACCGCAAGAAAGGCGCGTGCCCTCGTGGCTTCCGCATTTTTCACACTTTCTTCTATTGTCCAGAGGATAATGGCCTGACAGCTGCGCAAGAGGAGAGTGGGAGAATTACTCAGCAAGGTTGTGTATAGAAGAGCTGCGGCAAGGAAAGTGTTGCAGAAAAACAGAGGAAGACAAAAGAAACTGCAATTTGTAAAAAAGCGATGCTCATTAGAAACTCTCCATCTCTCTTCCTCTCTGCAGGAGTCACTTGACAAACTTTCTGGTGTTAGGAAGCTGGACCAGCCCCATCAGGCTCACGTTTGCATGCGCTGCCTCTGCCTGCTCTCCCTTTGTCTGTCGGCCTCATCATTTATTCAGGCGTTTCGGCCGGCTAGCGGCAGTTGAGTCCGCAATTTCTCGGACAGCATTAGGGACAAAAAAATTTTGTGAAAGGAACAGAGAGGAGCTTCTCATGCGAGGTCGGAAAACACACCGACAGATGCACGGGCCCTAATGGTCTATGGGCCAGCCCCGCCCCCAGCTGTGCCTAATGAAGCCTCCGTTGGATTTTTCTTTCAAAATTCTTTGCTCTGCGACACCCGCAGCGCGACCGAAGTCTGTTTCGACAAAAAGACAAAAAATTTCCAGATGCTCACCTGTGTGAGTTCGCTTGTGAATTTTGAGATTCTCCGATCTGGCGAACACTTTGCCGCAGCCGGGGAACGGGCAGGGGAACGGGCGCTCGCCTGTGTGCACCCGGATGTGGTTCACCAGCTTGTACTTTGCCTTGAACGGCTTGAAGTGTCGGGCGCACTCCTGCCAGTAGCAGGTGTGATCGGTCAGCTCGGGTCCTGCTGAGGTGCGGGGCGGAGGCGGCTGGCGTTATCAAAATGATGCATAAATACAGATTTAGCCTATAGATCAGTGAGGAAGCCTATAGATCAGTAAGGAAGCCTATATAGATCAGTGAGGAAGCCTATAGATCAGTGAGGAAGCCTATAGATTAGTGAGGAAGCCTATAGATCAGTAAGGAAGCCTATAGATCAGCAAGGAAGCCTTTAAATCAATATGGAACCCTATAGATCAGTAGTGAAGCCTATAGATCAGCAAGGAAGCCTTTAAATCAATATGGAACCCTATAGATCAGTAGTGAAGCCTATAGATCAGCAAGGAAGCCTTTAAATCAATATGGAAGCCTATAGATCAGTAGTGAAGCCTATAGATCAGTAAGGAAGCCTATAGATCAGTAGTGAAGCCTATAGATCAGCAAGGAAGCCTATAGATCAGTAGTGAAGCCTATAGATCAGTAGTGAAGCCTATAGATCAGTAGTGAAGCCTATAGATCAGCAAGGAAGCCTTTAAATCAATATGGAAGTCTATAGATCAGTAGTAAAGCCTATAGATCAGTGAGGAAGCCTATAGATCAGTAAGGAAGCCTATAGATCAGTAGGGAAGCTTAGACCAGTAAGGAAGCCTTTAAATCAGTAAGGTAGCCCATAGATGATGAGGAAGCCTATAGATGAGTGAGGAAGCCTATAGATCAGTGAGGAAGCCTATAGATTAGTGAGGAAGCCTATATATCAGTAAGGAGGCTTATAGATCAGTAAGAATTATGCCCAGGCTATATGCAGTCTATGGTTGACTCACCGCCCACGTGATCCACGGTGATGTGCGTGACGATGTCGTGCACGCTGGCAAACATGCGGTTGCAAGGTTTCCTTGGCTCCGGCTGGTCCCGCTCGATCCACAGGCAGCGATAGTCTCGCAGGCCGCCTCCGCCGCCGCTGCGCTGCAGGTAGGCCCGGTAGAAGGCCGGCCCGTAGGCCGACATGTTCAAATGGTTGAAGTGGCCGAAGCTGCTGGCCAAGTGACCGGCAGCCGCGGCGGCCTGCTGATACGCATGCTGATGCTGATGATGAGGCTGCTGGTGAGGCTGCTGCTGGGCAGGGTGAGACTGCGACTGCTGCAGATGAGGCGAATAAGGAGGCTGCAAGTGCAGATCTGCACTCAGGGGAAAGCCGGCATGAGAGGCTTGGTGCTGCTGCTGCTGCTGGTGCTGGTGCTGCTGTAGCTGCTGCTGATGCTGATTGAGATGTTGCTGCTCTGAAGTAGTGGCAGCTTGAGCTTGTTGCTGCTGCTGCTGCTGCTGCTGTAGGTGCTGCTGATGCTGTTGTTGCTGCTGTTGCTGTTGCTGTTGATGATGCTGAGGCTGGTGATGAGGCTGCTGGGCCTGCCCGAACAGTTCGCCATAGACGGGAAAATCGGCGGCAGCAACGGCGGCTGTGGCAGCGGCGGCGGCGTACTGCTGGTGTCGGCGCAGGAAAAGGTCGCCGACCGAAGCCGGGCTGGAGTACGCCGTCAGGTCGCCTCCGCCAACCAGGTGCTGGTGCTGGTGCTGCAGCTGGTGCTGCTGCTGGTACGGGACCTGCGGCTGCACCGCGTGCGGGTGGTAGGGGCTGAACATGCCGCCGGCTTTACACCGCGGAGAACTCGGCAGGGGGTGTGGCTGTACGGGGGGGGGATTTGCGACCGCTGGCCCGGGGATTAAGGATCCCGCTGCACTGCAGGGAGACTCTGCCTAGGCGGCTGGGTAGGCGAGGTTGGTTATAATAGACTTTTGCCTGATTTCTGCTTGCAGAAGACCGACTGAGCGGGGCGCGCCTGGCGGGTGGCCTCCGCCGGGGGGTCGGTCTTTTAACCTGCGGGGTGCCGCGCCGGGGAGAGCCGGGGCTGTGGAGGTGGCGGAGGCTGGCGCGGAGGTTGGGGTGGGCGGGCGCCGCGACCAGCTCGGATTGGCCGGCCAGCTGGGCCAGTCGCAGCGGGGGTTCGGGAGGGCGGAGCCGAGGGACCGGAGCAGTTCGCTGGGCTAATGGACCGCGGTTTGGAGACCCCCCTTAGCGAAAATTGCGAGGGGCAGAACTGGAGCTTCGGGCAATTTAGTCTATGGCCATTAATACTGGCCAATAGTGTTTAATAAGCTTGACTGCAAGTTATTGCGCAAATTAGGGACCGAGGTCTGCGCTGGCTTGTTAAGGAAGTGCTGTTCGAGCAATGCTGTAATGCTATTCCGTTTAATTACTTTTTAAACCATTCTGTATTTTGCTGTAATTAAGTTACAGCCATTCTGTATCACACTGTAGATTAGTTACAGCCATTCTGTATCACACTGTAGATCAGTTACAGCCATTCTGTATCCCACTGTAGATCAGTTACAGTCATTCTGTATCCCACTGTAGTTAAAGTCATTCCGTATCACAATGTAGATCAGTTACAGCCATTCTGTATCACACTATAGATTAGTTACAGCCATTCCGTATCACAATGTAGATCAGTTACAGCCATTCTGTATCACAATTTAGATCAGTTACAGCCATTCTGTATCACAATTTAGATCAGTTACAGCCATTCTGTATCACAATGTAGATCAGTTACAGCCATTCTGTATCACAATGTAGATCAGTTACAGCCATTCTGTATCATAATGTAGAGCAGTTACAGCCATTCTGTATCACAATGTACGAGTAGTTGCAGCCATTCTGTATATCACACAGTTCACATACGAGGTTGCAACAAAGCTGTATTTATAACAAACTTCGATTGTCATGCGTGAAGCAACCCTCTTTCTGTCTGCTTTGTATGCTTGACTTTTTTCTCAAAAAATGGCAAGGAACAGTTGTTGCAACATCCGCAGGGGGTCGCCCATATAGCATTGGGATTTACCAATCTGTGTCTGTGTGGGTCTTCATTCACATGCATTTAGGCCCAAGATTTTCTTGGCCAATTGGGTTGCATGCTGGGTACCGCCCGCTGACCGGGTCTTTTTACAATTCTGAATTGCCGGATGCGACTCAAGCAAGCAATTGCTAATTTCCCAGTGGGATTGTCACTCAACCCCAGTCTCATTCAGATTGGCTATATTTATTGTGTTATTATACAGACAATTCATCCAAATAGTTTGCGAACAATATTATAGATTTGATAAGTAGGTGAAGGTGAACAGACAAACTCAAAATTAGCTTTTTTATATCTATATAATTGCTATATATTGTGCTCTAAAGTGGCGAGTGGGAGCTCGTGGAGCTGCGCTGCGGGGAGCCAAGCTTGAATGGCCATGGGTTCTAGTCTGCGAGAGTTCTCAATGGGATCTAGAAGTTTTTACCTGGAGTACTTTTAGCACAGAATTTCTCAGAGCTGCACCTATGCTACTCCCCATGTCTCTGATAGAACTCCACAGATCACCAATAGCACTCCTCAGATCTCTAATGGCACTCCCCAGATCTCCAATGGCACTCCCCAGATCTCCAATGGCACTCACCAGATCTCCTATGGCACTCCTCAGATCTCCAATGGCACTCTTCAGATCTCCAATGGCACTCGCCAGTTCTCCAATAGCACTCTC
The DNA here is from genome assembly GCA_002269645.1 of Macrostomum lignano. Classification (NCBI taxonomy): domain Eukaryota; kingdom Metazoa; phylum Platyhelminthes; family Macrostomidae; genus Macrostomum; species Macrostomum lignano. The sequence goes on along the minus strand of NIVC01002590.1, from coordinate 78,892 downwards.
CAGATCACCAATAGCACTCGCCAGATCTCCAATGGCACTCCTCAGATCTCCAATGGCACTCTTCAGATCACCAATAGCACTCCACAGATCACCAATAGCACTCTCCAGATCACCAATAGCACTCTCCAGATCTCCAATGGCACTCGCCAGATCTCCAATGGCACTCGCCAGATCTCCAATGGCACTCGCCAGATCTCCAATGGCACTTAACGAATCTCTACAGAACTCTCTGATCGCTAAGTGGCACACCACAAATATGCAATGAATGCAATCACATAGAGCACAGATTCATGCAGATAAATGGATTTTATTGACCGTCCATGAGCTTCTGGACTTGTGGGAAACTGTAAGCTCTTGTTGTTTTGAGCGAGAGTATTAAGGAGGGCCACCGATCTTGATCAATCAGCCATATTTAGTGGGAGAATTTCGCATGGCCTTCCCCGCTTCCACCCACTTTGCTCCCATAATCAGCGCCATCAGATCATTAAACTCTGGTTGCTAGGCCGAGGCTCAATGGAAACTAGTAGACAGTGTGTCAGTGGCCGGCCGTGCAATCTTGATCCCGCACGTGTGGGAAAGGGTTTCAGTAGTTGGGATTCTGGAATGCATTGGTCGAACCACCAAGATGCGATTATACAGACACGGACCGATATAACTTTCTTACCTGTCCTGTCCATCAACTCCTTTCCGCAAAGAACTTAGCGGTGATGTATGTATAAGGCTGTATATGGGGTGCAGTCTGCGCAACAGAACTTTGACTGACAGCTTTTGCGAGGTGGTGGCGCAGAACTTGGACTGCACTGTTTATCGGCAGCCCACTCCAGCACTGATGAAGGTTTCGGCATGTGTAGCTAGCAGGGATTTCCTATCTCCTTGAGGGAGGGAACCGCAGCTCCCTCTGTTACTTTCATCTCTCCTCTCCTCTCGCATTCTACAATGCTTGGCGGTTTCAACGCGCGTTTTTGGCTTCTCGATAAGGTGCATCAATTAAGGTTGGGGGGGGGGGGTTATTGTGCACTTGAACTGCCTGCCAGTCACCGTCACAGATTATCACGAAATCGGACTGAAGCTCGTGGGTGATTCTGGGATAACTAGCGGGTGATTCTGGGATAACTAGCGGGTGATTCTGGGATAACTAGCGGGTGATTCTTGAATAACTAGCGGGTGATTCTGGGATAACTAGCGGGTGATTCTGGGATAACTAGCGGGCGATTCTGGGATAACTAGCGGGTGATTCTTGAATAACTAGCGGGTGATTCTGGGATAACTAGCGGGCGATTCTGGGATAACTAGCGGGTGATTCTGGGATAACTAGCGGGCGATTCTGGGATAACTAGCGGGTGATTCTGGGATAACCAGCGGGCGATTCTGGGATAACCAGCGGGCGATTCTGGGATAACTAGCGGGTGATTCTTGAATAACTAGCGGGTGATTTCTGCATGACTAGCGGGCGATTCCTGGATAACTTGCGGGCGATTCTGGGATGACTAGCGGGTGATTCTGGGATAACTAGCGGGCGATTCTGGGATAACTAGCGAGCGATTCTGGGATGACTAGCGGGTGATTCTGGGATAACTAGCGGGTGATTCTGGGATAACTAGCGGGCGATTCTGGGATAACTAGCGGGCGATTCTGGGATAACTAGCGAGCGATTCTGGGATAACTAGCGAGCGATTCTGGGATAACTAGCGGGCGATTCCTGCTTGACTAGCGGGCGATTCTGGGATAACTAGCGGGCGATTCTGGGATAACTAGCGGGCGATTCTGGGATAACTAGCGGGCGATTCTGGGATAACTAGCGGGCGATTCCTGCTTGACTAGCGGGCGATTCCTGCTTGACTAGCGGGCGATTCTGGGATAACTAGCGGGCTATTCCTGCTTGACTAGCGGGCGATTCTGGGATAACTAGCGGGCGATTCCTGCTTGACTAGCGGGCGATTCTGGGATAACTAGCGGGCGATTCTGGGATAACTAGCGGGCGATTCTGGGATAACTAGCGGGCGATTCCTGCTTGACTAGCGGGCGATTCTGGGATAACTAGCGGGCGATTCTGGGATAACTAGCGGGCGATTCTGGGATAACTAGCGGGCGATTCTGGGATAACTAGCGGGCGATTCTGGGATAACTAGCGGGCGATTCTGGGATAACTAGCGGGAGATTCTGGGATAACTAGCGGGCGATTCTGGGATAACTAGCGGGTGATTCTGGGATAACTAGTGGGCGATTCTGGGATAACTAGCGGGCGATTCTGGGATAACTAGCGGGCGATTCTGGGATAACTAGCGGGCGATTCTGGGATAACCAGCGGGCGATTCTGGGATAACTAGCGGGCGATTCTGGGATAACTAGCGGGCGATTCTGGGATAACTAGCGGGCGATTCTGGGATAACTAGCGGGCGATTCTGGAATAACTAGCGGGCGATTCTGGGATAACTAGCGGGCGATTCTGGGATAACTAGCGGGCGATTCTGGGATAACTAGCGGGCGATTCTGGGATAACTAGCGGGTGATTCTGGGATAACTAGCGGGCGATTCTGGGATAACTAGCGGGTGATTCCTGGATAACTAGCGGGCGATTCTGGGATAACTAGCGGGTGATTCTGGGATAACTAGCGAGCGATTCTGGGATAACCAGCGGGCGATTCTGGGATAACTAGCGGGCGATTCTGGGATAACTAGCGGGCGATTCTGGGATAACTAGCGGGCGATTCTGGGATAACTAGCGGGCGATTCTGGGATAACTAGCGGGCGATTCTGGGATAACTAGCGGGCGATTCTGGGATAACTAGCGAGCGATTCTGGGATAACTAGCGGGCGATTCTGGGATAACTAGCGGGCGATTCTGGGATAACCAGCGGGCGATTCTGGGATAACTAGCGGGCGATTCTGGGATAACTAGCGGGCGATTCTGGGATAGCCAGCGGGCGATTCTGGGATAACTAGCGGGCGATTATGGGATAACTAGCGGGCGATTCTGGGATAACTAGCGGGCGATTCTGGGATAACCAGCGGGCGATTCTGGGATAACTAGCGGGCGATTATGGGATAACTAGCGGGCGATTCTGGGATAACTAGTCCCAGTCCACGATAGAATCAGATTGGAGAGATTTGACACTAAAATGAGCTGAGAAAAATGACCATTGTTAGCAGTAATCAATGAAATTTCAAAACTTTCAATAGAATCTGCATTGCATTACTGCGTGGCTGGACACGCGTACAGCATAGAAATACACTGCATAGGTACCGACAGACTGACAGTGTCAAACCTGTCAATCAAAATAGCCACTTACCCACTCTCTCTTCAACTTGGACCCTATCTGCCTGTCTGACCACTCCATCTTGCTGGGCCCCTATTTCACCGGGAGCAGCGTTCTCACGCAGATTTTCGAGATCTCCTAACATAGTAGATGAAGCTATAGGCCACTTGATAATGCACTCAGCTCGAAACAGCTTCATCACTTTTGTTCTCATGCAATATTATCTAGGTATAGTAATTCTGAGACGCTAGGCTGACCTCAGCCAGCTTCATCCAGTGCAGCCGTTCTCAGCTCACTTGTGAACCCACGGGCATGAGAAGCAGGCACAATGTAACAATGATTTTGTGTTAGATTATTTGCCCGCATGGGGTGGGGCTGGGTGCACCGGTGTTTTAATGAATTTGCACGGGCTTAATTAGGTGGGCGGAGCCAGAGTAGCAGCTGCTTGTAAAAAACTTATCTTTTAGGAGTGGGCGGGGGTTTGGCTGGGAGAAAAAAAGCAATTTTAGTCTTCTTCTCTTTCTGGCCCTACCAAAGCAACAGAAGCAGCTCATCCTCTGAATCTTAATTGATTTTCTTCCCTGGAAGCAGTAATTAATTTCTTCACTCTCAGGGTTTGAAAGTAAAATTTCCCGATATTTTGGGCTTTGATACAAACTGGTCAGTGACACAGTTTTTGCATCAAAATAGCACAGAATTGCTCAAAATAAATATAAAATAAAACTTTATTTTCTCAAAAAACCGACTTTTTGAGAACAAAACGGGAACTCTTAGAATACAAAATGGCACTCCTATAATGCAAAATGGCACTCCTAGAATGGAAAATAGCACTCCTAAAAAAATGGCACTCCTAGAATACAAAATGGCACTCCTAGAACACAAATTGGCACTCCTAGAATACAAATTGACACTCCTAGAACACAAATTGGCACTCCTAGAATACAAATTGACACTCCTAGAATACAAATTGGCACTCCTAGAATACAAATTGACACTCCTAGAACACAAATTGGCACTCCTAGAATACAAAATGGCACTCCTAGAATACAAATTGGCACTCCTAGAATACAAATTGGCACTCCTAGAATACAAAATGGCACTCCTAGAATACAAAATGGCACTCCTAGAATACAAATCGGCACTCCTAGAACACAAATCGGCACTCCTAGAACACAAATCGGCACTCCTAGAACACAAATCGGCACTCCTAGAACACAAATCGGCACTCCTAGAATAGAAAATGGCACTCCCCTTAGAATGCAAATGCAAGAATGCAAAATATCCCCTAAACTCCACATTTCCTCATCTCTCAGAATAACATGCCCGAATGCCTCAAGTGTGCAAAAATTTTTGGATGACACGACGTAAGTAAATGACTTGCAATCAGAAAGCTTAAAAAGTCATCAGAAGTCATGAAATTGAAGGTTAGGGCAGAGGTTTGTAACGTTTTTTTTTAGGAATTCGCCATAGTCTATGGGCTAACCTAAGCTTCGCGGGTCTCAGTGGCCTGGTTGCTAGGGCTAGCCAATAAATAATTGGCTGTTAGCATAGGCTTTGCTCACCGAACTGTTATACACTGCACAAACTAAATAGCTGAGCTAAATGCATGCATGCTAGACATCTCCTGAACAATAGGGGGACAATTGGGACTCTTCACTGAAATTTGCAATCCGAGCGGAATCAATCCTTGCAATAGCTACAATCCCGCCAGTTCTCAGTCCCTTTGCATTGGGGCTTCTTATTTCTCTATAGCCTGGCACTGGTTATTATTTACATTGGCAACGGTGGAAGCTGCGCCAGTTGCGGTTTTTTGAGACAGCGCCCTGAGGACACCACTGCGACTCTGAGGCGATTCTGGGATAACTAGCGGGCGATTCCTGGATAACTAGCGGGTGATTCTGGGATAACTAGCGGGCGATTCCTGCATGACTAGCGGGTGATTCCTAGATAACTAGCGGGTGATTCCTGCATAACTAGCGTGTGATTCCTGGATGACTAGCGGGTGATTCCTGGATGCCTAGTGGGTGATTCCAGAATAACTAGCGTGTGATTCCTGGATAACTAGCGGGTGATTCCTGGATAACTAGCGGGTGATTCCTGGATGACTAGCGGGTGATTCCTGGATGCCTAGTGGGTGATTCCAGAATAACTAGCGTGTGATTCCTGGATAACCAGCGGGTGATTCCTGGATAACTAGCGGGTGATTCCTGCATGACTAGCGGCCTTCTTAACGGTATAGGAGCTCAGCAAAGTTGGTGAACAATTTGTGTGTACATGATTTTTAATTGACTAATTTCAATACTAAGTGGCTAACGGGACACCCGGCCCTATACGACCGCAGGAATTCCCATGGGATTTCGCCCTTTAAAAGGACGTGAAGATTGAAAAATAGTTTAAAAAACAGACCTCCGACACAAGCTTGGTTACAAAACACAGCGCTACCCCCCACTTCATGGCCGCTAATAATGTTGAGTAGTTTTTTTCCAGGAATGTTTTGCAGAGTAGTTCAATTGAGCAGCAAACCGAGTGCTTCAGACTTGCTGTGAACCTGGGTTAGATTTTTTGTTTAACTTTTTTGGTCGAGGAAGACTGCTCTTTGAATTGGCGCCTACCAGGCAGGATGGAATCCCCCAGGGGGAGGAAGCACTTGGAGACTTTACCCGCGATTAGAGTCTGTTGCCTTGACGACCATGAGATGGTGCTAAAACTGCACGCTTTTCCTTTCTTAACTCAGTAGGGATTTTGCTGCTCGAGCTGAAGCTCCATCGGTCGCCCATCTGGGAATTCCTTACTTGCTCTTTGTGCAAGCTTTGTAGTACAAAAAATGTAGAGCAGATATAATTTCTTCAGCAGTTTCTGTACTATTCTTATAGCTATTATTCTTCTGAAATCGATCACATACCTAGATAGATAGGTAGATAGATAGATAGATAGATAGATAGATAGATAGATAGATAGATAGATAGATAGATAGATAGATAGATAGATAGATAGATAGATAGATAGATAGATACGCGTTTCCAAGAGCACGAAGATAAGCCGATTTAATTCGTTTTCTTAGTCTTTGTTCCAAGCCTACAAAGACTATATGCAGATCGCACAATGATCCCCATTTAGGGGATAAAAAAGAAGTGACTTTGGGTGTCAATAATTGGGGATTAAGAAGGAAGAGAGAGTTGTGCCTCGTTCACGTCTTACAATTCTCTCGCCCTCCATTTCGTTTGCAATTAAAGCCGCAGCTGATGAGGCCGCCCAGACTCCACTCAGCTGGGGGGGACAATCGGCACCAAATCAATTCGCGTTGGTTATTATCGGGCGAAAGCGAAAGGTGTGTTGAGGCGATCAACTTAATCGCTTGCACAATGGCGTCCCTAAATATAATTGCTCGCTCGGGGGCAGGGGGGGGGGGGCTGCAGGACTGGAGACACCAACCGAGATTGCAGCCCCAAGGCAAATTGTGCAATCACTGGGCGGCCTGCACTGTCTGAGCTTTTCGCTTTTCAAAGTCTGCTTTTTTATCGCGAGTTTTTTCTCTCCATCCAGCCGTTCACTTCAAATTTTTAACGTTTTTTTCTTTAAATTGGAACAAAGTTTCTGCCTGTGACCCTCATCTTGCAAACATCTCCCCTTCATCTGCCTCCCTCTCCCTTCTATCTGCCTCCCTTTCGTCTCCACCTGCCCCCCTCTCCACTCAGCCCTCTTCCCTCAAACTGGCTTCTTCTCTCCTCCCTCTGCCTCCCTCTCCCCTCCCTCTGCCTCCCTCTGCCTCCCTCTGCCTCCCTCTGCCTCCCTCTGCCTCCCTCTGCCTCCCCCTGCCTCCCTCTCCCCTCCCTCTGCCTCCCTCTGCCTCCCTCTGCCTCCCTCTGCCTCCCTCTGCCTCCCTCTGCCTCCCTCTGCCTCCCTCTGCCTCCCTCTGCCTCCCTCTGCCTCCCTCTGCCTCCCTCTGCCTCCCTCTGCCTCCCTCTGCCTCCCTCTGCCTCCCTCTGCCTCCCTCTGCCTCCCTCTCCCTTCCACCTGCCTCCCTGCCTCACCCTCATAAGTGCGAGTAAAATACAACAAAAGGCCAATAACTGGAACTGTGGATTTAATGAAGCGATTAGTTTTGTTAGTTTCCAAATTATTCTAAGAGACACCTTATTCAACTAAGTTGTACAGATTCTTGCAATCTGTTGTGTTTGTAGGTCTTTGTGCTAGGGCAATAGCTATACACAGTCTTTGTGCTATAAGGCGATACCCTACACTAGACAGAGGCTTGGCGATGATGACGGGGCTATAGGAGTTTTATCTCAGACTTTCAAACCCCATTTTCTTCATTATTATTAGTTGCATTCCGCCCCCAACGCGGTTGTCACAACTTTGAACCTTGGCTAACACAACAGTGTTTAATAGCAGCCTTTGCAGCAAGCAGATCTGCAGTCTGTGTGGCCTTCTGTCTGCTCTGGTCCGCCCCCGGCCTATTAATTTTGAAATCAGATGGAGGTTGGAACAGATGTGAAAGTGGCACGACAACCGCACGCGAAGGAGAGGTGGGATGGGATAAGGGAGAGGGGAGAGGGTGGCACGGGTCTCTGTCTTGTGCGTGTCGGCAGACCGATGGACTGGGATTGCTAATATCTATCTGTATCTTACTACTGCATGTCAGCGCTATATGGCATTCCTCTCAGCCCCTGCATCTCTCATACGTACCCTCTCTTCTGTCTGTCTTGCTTCCTCGCTTCTCTGCTCACCTTCCCTTTCTCACTTTTCATTCACGCGAGAGGCAAAAGCGGAGAGGGGAGAGGGAGGTGAATGGGGGTAGAGGGAGGAGGATGGGGGGAGGGAGGCGGATGGAGGGGAGAGGGAGGCGGATGGAGGGGAGAGGGAGGCGGATGGGGGGAGAGGGAGGCGGATGGGGGAGGGAGGCGGATGGAGAGGGAGAGGGAGGCGGATGGAGGGGAGAGGGAGGCGAATGAGGGGGAGAGGGAGGCGGATGGGGGGGAGAGGGAGGCAGTTGAAGGGTTTAATGTACAGGTCGAAAAGCGTAGGACAAATCAGAAGAAGAGTGAGATTTTCTTTTTTATTCGCTTTAATATACTGTTAGAGTTATAGTAACTTTAAAAAGTAGTCCATTTTTAGAATGCTTTCAAGGTCTAAAGGCAAAAGGAGCGGCACCAGGTAGCAGAGCTGTGAGTTGCACAGCACCTCGTGTGTATAATTGCTCATAAAAAAACTTAAAGGGAAATCCAGTCCTTACACTACAGAGAGAACAGGGCCAGTCATTGTACAGGGACACCTGCTGAAGAATCAATACACAACGTGAAATGCAAGAAAACTATTAGAATCAGTCCACAATAGGGGTTGAACCAGCAGCTACGGTAGTTGAAAATAGGACTGACAGGAAGTATTCAACTCCTTGTAGAGCTGACAGGAGCACAGCAAGCGCAAGGCAATGCAAGCACACTTGCTTTAGTAAACTTGACGCTAAAAGTCTTTGGGGAAAAAAGGGGAATTTTATCACAGCGCTTGCACAGAGGGCAGCTGTGCTCACAGACAGAAAGTTGCATACCGCATAGCTGTGGAGGTACGATTTGAGCAACAGCTCAGACTTCCCGGGTTCAGGGGAGATATTACTGAATTTATTACTTAACTTTTTCTAATGGCGAACTTGTTGCGGATTGACAGCAAGCGCAAGCCTCTCAAGCGATATAGGGACCCGGCAGTGTTGAAGACATAAAAGCATTTTTGCAAAAAAGCTACTGTTAGTACGAATGAATGCAAAAGTGACTGTCGAACCAACGTGGGGGGATACCCCGGGAATAAGGAATCAGTGGGTGCTTTCATAGCTCCGACAATTCGTATTTCGGAGATGCATTGTTTCAGAGATATGAAGTGTGGAGATATGAAGTGTGGAGATATGAAGTGTGGAGATATGAAATGCCGGAGATATATAGTTTGGGAGGTATGAAGTTTGGGAGATATGAAGTGTCTGAGATATGAAGTGTCGGAGATATGAAGTGTCGGAGATATGAAGTGTCGGAGATATGAAGTGTTGGAGATATGAAGTGTTGGAGATATGAAGTGTTGGAAATATGAAATGTCGGAGATATGAAGTGTCGGAGATATGAAATGTCGGAGATATGAAGTGTCGGAGATATGAAGTGTCGGAGATATGAAATGTCGGAGATATGAAATGTCGGAGATATGAAGTGTTGGAGATATGAAATGTCGGAGATATGAAATGTCGAAGATTTTAATTGTGTCGGAAATATAAAGTGTCGGAGTTGTGACGGAGGCTACTTTTCGGAGATGTGAAATTTTGCACACGGAACCCCTGGATAAGGCTTCGAGTTTTCACGAAGATTTACCGCATACCATAGTATTAAAAGTAGTAACGCACTAATTGCTACTTAAAATTTTAACAATTTAAATCAAAATCTGACAAACGTGTTAACGCCTATTACGCATTTTCTCTTCTTAAATGGCAAATGCATTAGCGAATGCTTAGTATACATGTATCATGAATGTATCAAAGCTGTAAAAAACAAGTTGCCTTCCAAAGTGTACTCAATTAATGTGCTTGAATCGAAAAGTACACATATGTACTATTAACGAATTGATAGCTCGTACACAGGATCCACATCTACAGTACAGTTCTAAAGTCCTTGCATGCATGGCTGCTGCTATGACACTACGCAGATCATGACACGAGCTGGACAAATGACCCTAAACAACAAATTGAGAATCATGCAGTATGACCTGTAAGTGGACAAATGACATTGTGCAGATCAAGGATAGTGTCAAGGATAAGATAGTAGACCATTTAACAAACATAACGTATAACCTAATTTTTACAGTATTTGTAATAATTTTTCAACTGTAAACGTATTCGAATATGGTACACATTCGAACAGTAAGAAATTGAACAGTATAATAAAAAATAAAGGACCCTATCCCCTTTACTCTGCATAAAAGACAGCCAAGCAACAAAGCAAGAAATTTTCATTTAGCACTAAGATTATTATACGCTCGTAGCTTAAGGTTTGAAAAGTTATTTAAATGCATACAGCATATAGTCTGAGGTACAAGACATTTTGCCAGATCACCGCCAATTGGAAATCCAAGCGAAGCTTGCCGAAGAACAAACTGTTCTCGGGGGGGGAGTCTTTTTCCTTAATTAACAGACAGACCATATAGCTGGCCACTAACTCTCTTTGCTGTCTTGGCCAATATGAGGGCAACCAAGTCGCCCTGACTGACCAGATGCTGCGATATCGCCGCTTCCTTGTCTTTACACTCTCGGCTGCGGCGTCGCTGCTTAGTGGCGACCAACACTTCGTACACTGCAATTGGTCGACAGATTGTTGGCAACCCTAATCCATTGGCCATGGATCATCTCGGCCATCATACCTTCAAAATGTTTTACTTGGCGGTCCAGCTGGCTCGATGATCTTGCGGTGATGAATTTTGGTTGATCGTAGCACTTCAGATGCTGCCGCAGCCGATGACTGAGACGTGTCTTGCAAAATTTGCTTTTAAAATTTGGGACCGTATTTACTTTGCAGTGTGGCGGCCACTAAGGCTTGCATCTCACTTTCTCACTTTGACTAATTCGATCTAGCGGCCCAGCTTACATATAGGGGGCTTCCTAGCTTGTGCTTGCGCGACGCAAATGTTGGAGCGCAAACTGATTATGGGTATACACGACTCTCAGCCAAGTTGGCGATATCGACTTCTATATTTAAAGTCAAAGTGTGGCTCACACCAACCGCAATACGCAAGGCTGATGTACATGTATACTATTGCAATACAGAGTACAAAATTAATTGTCATGATAAATTTTGCCTTGCTAAATAGCAGTGAAAGTAACGAACTGTTTTTAAACGTGCCACACAGAATTTTAATCTAACTTCAGTCAGTTGCAGCTTTTGTCCATTAGGATAGTCCACTTTTTTCAGACGTGGTAATTAACGAGTTTGAATTTTGATTCTTGTTTCTTGATTAAAATTACTTCATAATGCTTTAACAAAAGGCGTGTAGAATATTGGGTTTAAGATGGTTAAAAATATGAAAAATAAAAAATCACACTCTTTTTATTCCGCTTAAACATTTTACTTTAATATTTCAGCTTGCAAACAGCCATTGGTAAGAAAAAAAATTCACTTTAGAATTTGGTTGATCATTTTTACCACGTGTGTGACCGTTGTTGTGCTTGCTCCAGTGTGTAAAATTAGCTGATCAAGTTTAGTTAGAAGCTTGGAGCTGAAAAATTACCCAAGCTAACTCTAAATGAAACTTTGTGTCACAACGACGATGTTTTTAGTAAGGATGGAGCAGGAGCTTCATATTGTATTAACTAATTTACTTATTTGTTGTTAGCTGATCCTAATCGCCTAATCATACTAGTCACTGGCTGGCCAACTCTGTGAATTAGTTGTTGTTTATTTATTGCGCTATATAGTTCCAGAAAAAATCAATTTGGTTAAATTGGAAGTAGACCTAAGATCTGACTCAATAGTTTTGAATTATGTAATAGTGTATGTGTATATTATTTTGTTATTTAACAAACTAATCTATGTAAATTTCTTTATATTGCAATACTTTATATAGTAGACCTAGCTAATAAGTAGTATTTTTATAAAATAGCCTTTTGTCATAGGGGGTTAGCAGATTAAGCAGTGCTTAAACCACTTGTAGCTAAGTTATACTAGCTATATATATACCTATTACTATTAGGCATGCTTTCTATGTATAAACATAATAACTTCAGGCTTGGTAGCTATTGGTAAAGTAAAAATATTTTTAATCTATTTATTGAAAACTTTGACTAGACTTAATGCATGGTCATAGTTATAAACAAAATTTATGATTATATATTAGGGGTTAGCAAACTCTTGCCTATAGGCCAGATCTAGTCCATGATATCTTCAAGTCTGGCCTACAGCACTTAACTCTTATTATCTAACAATATAAAAGTAGCCTGCAAATCAATTTTGTGTTGAAATATTCAACTCTATAAATAAATGAGCTTTTACCCTATCATTCTTCTATCAGTTTTATCTCTATTTTACTATTATATTCTTTAGGACTAAAGTATGGCCTATTGGTATTTATATCACCATGGCATTCCTAATTTTATTTACAGTTATACAAATTAAAATACAATATTAATAGCTCTATAAATAAAACAAATAAAAGCTATATAGGAATTAAACATTTAAAAAGATAATAATTTCTTGCTATTTATAAATTTAGTCAAATTATCTCCTATAAAAATTAATTTTATCTTGGGTTTATTTAGTTTATAAAAAAAATAATTACAAATACCAAAGTCTCAAATAAGACCTATGTAGGTAAAAATAATTCTGCTTTTTAGACCATTTTTGGAGAATTGGAAATCAGAAGTCTACTTTTCTATCCAGAATGTGTCCATTTAGGCCTATTTTTTTGTAGTGGTAAAAATGGAGGAAAAATGTTTATAACATATTTTGAGATTTTCCTCCATTTTGGTCTATTTCCTATCTGCATAATTTTTTAACTATTTCCTTGGTCCACTTTTTTGTTCAAGTTGTGTGTATAATGAAGCATTCACTAGAATGGACAAAAATGGACATAATTGCCATGGATAAAAATGGACTAGAGAATAAACATTAATATGGATAAGGAAATGGACCTTGGCATTTAGGACATAAATGGTCTAGGAAATGGATACAATTATGGCCTATTCAATAGCAAACAATATATATGTATCCATGAAATAGATATATAGACAAGTTGGACCATGATACACATGCTTAATTAACATTTAGCTGCTTGGATGCTCTCTCAAATAAAAGAGTTTAGTTTTCCAAGTAAAGAAAAAATGCTGCTGAATATAGCGCAAAATATTTAATGAGACAGACTATCTCATTAATAATGTGTAGGGTGGCATGCTGCTAGCTCAAGTTTATTTTGTGTGACATGCTAAATAAACTAGAAAGAATAATTTGATAGTTAACAATAAAAAACCTTAAAAACAAAAAAAACTATAAACATCCCGCTCAAAAGTCAACAATAAATAACCCACTAAATGAACTATAAAAAACCTTATAGTCAACAATAAACAAGTCTGCAAAGTCAACAATAAACAACCCACAAAGTCAATATAAACAACCCACAGAATCAAGAATCAACAATAAACATCCACTAAATAAACTATGAAAACCTGTGAAATCAACTGTTGTGTGCAAACACTGCAAACTACAAACTCAGCTGTTCTTGCAATAAACAATTAACCTACTAGCTAGACCAAGGAGACTCAGAGAAGTCTAGTAATGCTCCAAGAAAAACCATTAGGAGAAGTACAGTTGAACTAGGAATGGTCTAGGGATAGTCCAAGTAGAATGATTAGAAGTGGAGAACTATAGTTAAGCATCTATCATAGTCTATAGTAGAACTATAATTATAATTGAACTAAAGCAGTAAGGTATAGACCTATAGCGGAACTGCAATACAAGTTATCAAGGCAAAGTTACTGTGTAAGCTGTAGAAGCAGATCTTCAGCAGCAGACAAATTTTCACTGGGGCCCTTGGAGTCGCTGTCCAAATTTTGGTGGTGGACACCCAAGGATCCAGCGCCAGCGTTGCTGGTGTGTACAATGCGTATAAGTGCAGCTACGCCTGAAGCTGCATCGCTGGCAATTACGATGGGCGACGGGGCTTTAGCGTTGCAAGGACGCTGGCTCTTGGAGATGCTCTGCATTTTCTCCCAGCCTAGAGTAGGAGTCTTTGCCTTTTGCTTTGGTGCATATAAGCTGAGGCGCTTAAGGGCCATCTCCTTACAGCAGTGGAAGACTTTCCCTTTTTGGCGTTTGGTAAGGATGGCATTAGCATTCTTTAGGAATGCGTCGATAACGTTTATTTTTGCAGGGTTGGCTGGCACAACTGTTCTGCCTCAGCGAACCTCAGCGCATACAATAGACGGTGCAGATAATGTGAGATTTTTATTATGTGCAACAACAAGTAAATAGTGCTGGGGTATCAATCCTCTCAATTAAATGAGTGAACTGCATTACGGTTGTTAATAGTATGGCCAGGGACAGGCTGCATCATTAGGCCGCCGGCTCCAGCTCCACAATAATGTCGTCCTTGCTTACCATGCAGCCCACATTAAAGTGGATGGCTTTAACCTATGGGGAGTGGGAAAAGCGGGGGGCATAAGCGTGGAACGGCGCGTTTGTGGTGTTTTTTTGCATTGTAGCGCTTGCAGGCCAACTAAGCTTACCTTTCCAGCAGCGGTGTTACTGAGGCTGCTCTGCATCAGCATTGCCTGAAGCACGCATATTTCCTGCCCCGCGACCACGACCTGCCCGATGGTGACGCCGATGGATTTACCAAGTCATTCATCGGCGCCTTGATTTTAGTGGGGCTGTGCGACCTGGCCTGCAGGTCACAAAAGTGGTCGACGTCGCCTCTTGCCAACCTTCATTAGCTCGAAGGGGGCAGGTGGTGGCGAGGGGGGCGTGTCGATAGCAAAAAAAAGTTCGCCTGGATTATGCGGCGGTGCCGATGACGTCCATGGTATTGTAGGCGAGTAGCGCGTGACTTTGGCAAAAGCTACGCAAACCAATCCTCACATTCGGGGCAGGTTTGGGCTGGCAGACGCATGTGCTCCTCCCGCTTCTGGTGCCGTATTGGGCGGGAGGCGCAGGCGGTAAGCAGTTGTAATCCACGAGTGAATAAACGTTTCGGGGTCGTTTAGCTGACAGCTCCGCGCGCAGATCCTCAACGTCTGTTTCGGAGCCTTTGCTGTCGCTGTCTGTCGGCTCCCAGTCGCTGGGGTGGCACAGGAGTCGAATAATTTGCTCCAGTTAATTCCCGAGTCACTGGACGAGTGATCCATCTGTCGGGACTGCAAGATCAAAGGATTTGCAGCGCAAGTGCAAAGTGCGATATGTATACTACGGATTCCGAGTTCCCATGTACGGGCCTAATCTGCCCGACTAATCTCTAACTTACCAGACTATTCCCAGACTAAAGGATCCCTAATATTGGTTCCTATAGTTATTTAAATAACTGTGGTAGCAGCAAATTTTTTTGGTTATACTTTTGGTTTTATTTGGCAAAGGAAAGTACAAAATGAAACGAAGGATACAATATTTTCAAGCAATCAAAAATCAATCAATCGTCAGTACGCACATGATGTAGGATTGTAGGCAAACGAAGTAGTCTGCAAAAAAGCGGAGTCTCGAGCGAACGCTTACAAAATTAGCATACACAAGGACAGACAGTGAGAAGCTGCCTGAAGAGTGGATTACAGGAATCATAGTATTCAGATGGAATCCTTTCCTGGAACCATCGCTGATTTTGGCCCGAGAATTTGTTACCACCTGAAAAAGTAACCTATATATTAGAGGGATATCTATGTCTGGACTGTCATTATTCTTAATCATGAGAAGCCTAACTGCAAGTGAGGCAGCAGAGCGATGGCCGTGGGACTGACGGCGCAAACACCAACGATTGTGTTGACGTTGAAGGGCACTAGGGGGCCAAATGCCTGCAGGTCGGCAAAGGGGTCCGTCCGCAGAAGCCGAAAACTTGCGTTGCGGCACCCACGTTCCCCAGAGTCCGACCTAACGTTGGCCAATTCCTGCAGGGGATCGACGCCAGGCTCCACCGGGAGTACTTCTAGAAGTACGCGAACAACGTCGCTGCCACCATATTCCAGACTATGTGTGCGGCCGAAGACGAAGTCCATCGGTTCAGTATCCGCCTGTACAGCAACGAAGCTGGATGAAGTCTTCAGAGTTCAGACGTCCTCCTGCGATGGGATGCCACGCCTCAACATAGACGGCTGATGGCAGCGACGCGCTTCTCCACCCAGTCGTCATCGTCCTAGGTCGTCGAAGCACAATCGGTCCTAACCGGGAGGGCACGACGACTACCTCTTTTTGCCTCGCGGGTCCTTCGTAGTCTGGCCGGCATCTTGGAGTTAGCCGCGATTCTAAATTGAAAGATTAAAATAGATTAAAGTGAGTTCCACGGTTCCCTGTTTAGCCAGGCAAAGTACATAAGTGTTCTTTTTTAAATCGAGAAACTTTTTGGTCCAATACAGCTCTAGTGACTGGCAAACCTGTGCTGATGCGACGTCACGCTCGATGGCGCGCACCAACTCGACGTCAATCCGCGTACCGTGTAATCGAGTTTTAATTCGCGAATGCATAGTCTCGAATAGGCCTGTGGACAGCAGATGCACTGGTCCGCCTAGAATTGCGTGCTGCACCGTATGCCAGCACACCTGAAAAGCAGGCGAGCAGGCTATCCATGGTTGAAATACTTCTCTGAAAACCAGTGCCTAAAAATATTACTAGTGAAGGGCATTTATACCTGGTGCGCATTGTATGTCAGTGCGCGCTGCGAGTACAGCCTAGGCAGCTTCCTGTGAAAGTACAGAAGCGACTGTCTGACGTGTGCCAGTTCGGCAATGGGCACACGTTCCAGTGTTTAAGCAGAAGAAAGCGGTCGACAGCGGCATGAGATGTTGGTAATGGGTCTCCTCTAGGATGCCGCGCAGAGCTAGAAAACCCAGTGCAAATTACCACATCTCATACTCGTGGCCACGGAAGTGTCGAATCTCCGACAACGGCCGTACCTGCTGCCGCTGCACAGACCTTCAATGAGAGGCAAGTCCCCGCGAAATTCTAGGTAGTATTTTGACTAAACCTGAGAAATGAGCAGTGATCACATGATCACCTGGGCACAACAATTGCTCGCAAACGCTCGTTAACGTCGTCGATGCGCCCGTGCAGGTTGGGACAATTGGATGGGCCCTTCTCTGGTTTGTCCCAAGTAGGGAGAAACATTTGCACCAGCATCCGCTTCAGCGTCCCCGACAAAAGCTGATGCAGGTAGCAAGGAGGGCAGGACCGGATGAAGTCGAAACCGGCTATCGCGGCCAGAGGCGAAAGCCAACGCACACCGAGCGTGTCTGTGTTCGGACCGGCATGTGTCTCTTGTCGGACCTGGACCAGTGTCAGGGTGTCCATCATGTTGCGAACAGAGGCCTGGGTGCAGCCCTGCTCTGCAGCTTCTCGCTGCATGGCCCGCGAAACACGAACGGGGAAACGCCGGCCTCCACCACCCTCCTGACTCGTGGTCGCGATATAGCACCTTTATCGAATAGCAAAGGTGCAAGGCAAATTGCGTATGTGCTTTAGTAGACCATTACCTTGCCGCGCAGCGTCTCATTCCGAAAGCATCCACTCTAGCCGGTGCGTCGAAAAGGCCGAGAAGAGGGTGCAGCCGAAGCGTCCGCTCTACGCCATCTACGATGCGTAGAGCGAACTCAGCCCGTCTGCGCTGCATGTATAGGCTTGCATGTATAGGCTTGCATGTATAGGCGTGCATGTATAGGCGTGCATGTATAGGCGTGCATGTATAGGCGTGCATGTATAGGCGTGCATGTATAGGCGTGCAAGCCCGTCTGCGCTGCATGTATAGGCGACGCGTTAAAGATTGTCTGCGTCTTCTCTCTTTTGTGCCGTCATGCATGCTTGCTGAAACACCATCACCGAATTTCGGAATGACGGAGGACATAAATTTATTAGATTTTGGAATCCATTTCCTGGGTCTCGGAGCCGTCATCGTCAGCGACTGGGCCTTGGGTCTCGGAGCCGTCATCGTCAGCGACTGGGCCTTGGCTCTCGGAGCCGTCATCGTCAGCGACTGGGCCTTGGGTCTCGGAGCCGTGGGCCTTGGTGGACGACGCCAACGGATCTGGTCTGCTTTGATTGTGCGATTCAAATGGCCATGCTGTCTCAACTACCTGCGTAGGTGGCAGTATGTCGCAGGCAACCATGGCACGATGAAACCTCACGGTCGCACCGGTGTTAAATATAGGCGACGAGTGTCCTGATTCGCGAAGCCGATTGTTCTCAACACGCAACAATCGGCTCTCTTCCACAAGAGCCGAACAGATTGAACAGGTTGCGGCATGGGACCAGTGGTCCATATTAGGCCCACAAACATTTGAAACAAACAGGTGTGCAGGTTACATTATGTAGCTTAGATAGTTCATTGCAAGCTGTAGAAGAACTCATACAGAAGTCTGTGCCTTATAACTTGAAGTTTAAATAAGTCAATGCTTAGGTATAGACACCGGAATAAATCTAGTTAATGGGCTAGAAAGTGATATGGCTTACATGTGTTTATTAAGTAAGTACGTTGCGTTACGGTAGCGTTAAAATACATCACGTTACATTATAACAAAAAGTCCACATAAAGTGGCCAGCAAGTCGGACCTCAAAGGGGACAAAAAAGATTCAAAATTTAAGTCCGTCTTTGTCTGCTTTTCTGTCCCACTTTAAGTCCTTACAGAGTGGACTAAAAAGTGGACAAGAATGTGGAAATAAAAGCGGACGGTGGCTTAAACTTTCTTTGCCCTTGTCCACTTCTATGTCCACTTTTATTTCCGTTTAAAGCGCAAGTCCGCTTTAGTTCCCTTTGGTATCCGTTTTTTTCCGGAAGTGAAAAAAACGGACAAAAATATCCGCTTTTGACTCTCCTGGTCCGTTTATGAGGCTTTTCCGCAGAAAATGGACAGAAAACGGACAAAAATTGGACAAAAAGACAGAATTATTTTTAACCAGGAATTAATTTGTATTCATTTATAGACTTAGATGAAAACAAAATTTAAACATTAGTCATGACTATGTTTGTGATCGTATTCATAAACCTGAAACTTACAGTAATTATTAAAACTTTATTTCTCTTTTAAAAGAAAAATAAACTCTAGTTTTCTGACTGTCCTAGCAATGTTAAATATATAAAAAGTAGACTTTATTGTTTTAAGGGCAAAGAATGTACTTTTATCACAGTAATACATGTATATTTTTCATTTCTGAATTGTGCCTATTGCAATGTTCAAAGCAGTCAGACCATGAAAATTTCTAGCCAAATGGCGGCTTCAACTAAATCCAAAGCAGGCGAGCTGGTGTCAATCTTCATCCAGATCCTCACGGACAATGTGGACACTGGCGACCTGGACGAGTCCAAAGGTCTCGAACAGGTGTTCAAGAGAATCGAACGATTCTGTCAGAACATATCTATGGATTTTAGTAAGTATAAGACTGGTGTTTGCACCTCTATCCAATGTTTTTTTGTTCCTAAATTTCTATTTGAAATCCCATCTATTATAGAATTTTTCACCTGGTGCGCCCAGCGAGTCCTCTTCCTCTGCCGCAATCGACTGGTTGTGCTCGACATCGAACGCGTTGCCAGCCTCCTGTGCTCCATCGTGGTCAGGCTCAGCGACTGTGCCGATTATCCCATTCACGAATTGCTCAGGGACTTCTTTGCCTGTCTGCAGGGTCAGCTGGCTTTAATTTTTAAACTGTTTTGTGTGCACTGATTGCTTGATGTGACCTTTACAAGTTCGCTTAGGGCGTCATGGGAATCCCAGCGATCCCAGTCACGTGAGCATCGGGTGGGATTGGGGGAATCCCAACGATCCCAGTCACGTGAGCATCGGGTGGGATCGGGGGGAATCCCAACGATCCCAGTCACGTGAGAATCGGTGGGATAATGGGAATCCCAACGATCCCAGTCACGTGAGAATCGGTGGGATAATGGGAATCCCAACGATCCCAGCCACGTGAGAATCGATGGGATATTGGGAATCCCAACGATCCCAACCACGTGAGCATCGGGTGGGATCATAGGGAATCTCAGCGATCCGAGCCACGTGAGCATCGGGTGGGATCATAGGGAATCCCAGCGATCCCAGTCACGTGAGCATCGGGTGGGATCATAGGGAATCCCAGCGATCCCAGTCACGTGAGCATCGGGTGGGATCATAGGGAATCCCAGCGATCCCAGCCACGTGAGCATCGGGTGAGATCGGGGGGAATCCCAACGATCCCAGTCACGTGAGAATCGGTGGGATCATAGGGAATCCCAGCGATCCCAGCCACGTGAGCATCGGGTGGGATCGGGGGGAATCCCAACGATCCCAGTCACGTGAGAATCGGTGGGATCATAGGGAATCCCAGCGATCCCAGCCACGTGAGCATCGGGTGGGATCGGGGGGAATCCCAACGATCCCAGTCACGTGAGAATCGGTGGGATCATAGGGAATCCCAGCGATCCCAGCCACGTGAGCATCGGGTGGGATCATAGGGAATCCCAGCGATCCCAGCCACGTGAGCATCGGGTGGGATCATAGGGAATCCCAGCGATCCCAGTCACGTGAGCATCGGGTGGGATCATAGGGAATCCCAGCGATCCCAGTCACGTGAGCATCGGCAGGGGATCATAGGGAATCTCAGCGATCCCAGTCACGTGAGCATCGGGTGGGATCGGGGGGAATCCCAGCGATCCCAGTCACGTGAGCATCGGGTGGGATCATAGGGAATCCCAGCGATCCCAGTCACGTGAGCATCGGGTGGGATCATAGGGAATCCCAGCGATCCCAGTCACGTGAGCATCGGCAGGGGATCATAGGGAATCTCAGCGATCCCAGTCACGTGAGCATCGGGTGGGATCGGGGGGAATCCCAGCGATCCCAGTCACGTGAGCATCGGGTGGGATCATAGGGAATCCCAGCGATCCCAGTCACGTGAGCATCGGGTGGGATCATAGGGAATCCCAGCGATCCCAGTCACGTGAGCATCGGCAGGGGATCATAGGGAATCTCAGCGATCCCAGTCACGTGAGCATCGGCAGGGGATCATAGGGAATCCCAGCGATCCCAGTCACGTGAGCATCGGCAGGGGATCATAGGGAATCTCAGCGATCCCAGTCACGTGAGCATCGGGTGGGATCGGGGGGAATCCCAGCGATCCCAGTCACGTGAGCATCGGGTGGGATCATAGGGAATCCCAGCGATCCCAGTCACGTGAGCATCGGGTGGGATCATAGGGAATCCCAGCGATCCCAGTCACGTGAGCATCGGGTGGGATCATAGGGAATCCCAGCGATCCCAGTCACGTGAGCATCGGGTGGGATCATAGGGAATCCCAGCGATCCCAGTCACGTGAGCATCGGCAGGGGATCATAGGGAATCCCAGCGATCCCAGTCACGTGAGCATCGGCAGGGGATCATAGGGAATCCCAGCGATCCCAGTCACGTGAGCATCGGCAGGGGATCATAGGGAATCCCAGCGATCCCAGTCACGTGAGCATCGGCAGGGGATCATAGGGAATCCCAGCGATCCCAGTCACGTGAGCATCGGCAGGGGATCATAGGGAATCCCAGCGATCCCAGCCACGTGAGCATCGGCAGGGGATCATAGGGAATCCCAGCGATCCCAGTCACGTGAGCATCGGCAGGGGATCATAGGGAATCCCAGCGATCCCAGTCACGTGAGCATCGGGTGGGATCATAGGGAATCCCAGCGATCCCAGTCACGTGAGCATCGGCAGGGGATCATAGGGAATCCCAGCGATCCCAGCCACGTGAGCATCGGCAGGGGATCATAGGGAATCCCAGCGATCCCAGTCACGTGAGCATCGGCAGGGGATCATAGGGAATCCCAGCGATCCCAGTCACGTGAGCATCGGCAGGGGATCATAGGGAATCCCAGCGATCCCAGTCACGTGAGCATCGGCAGGGGATCATAGGGAATCCCAGCGATCCCAGTCACGTGAGCATCGGCAGGGGATCATAGGGAATCCCAGCGATCCCAGTCACGTGAGCATCGGCAGGGGATCATAGGGAATCCCAGCGATCCCAGTCACGTGAGCATCGGCAGGGGATCATAGGGAATCCCAGCGATCCCAGTCACGTGAGCATCGGCAGGGGATCATAGGGAATCCCAGCGATCCCAGTCACGTGAGCATCGGGTGGGATCATAGGGAATCCCAGCGATCCCAGTCACGTGAGCATCGGGTGGGATCATAGGGAATCCCAGCGATCCCAGTCACGTGAGCATCGGGTGGGATCATAGGGAATCCCAGCGATCCCAGTCACGTGAGCATCGGGTGGGATCATAGGGAATCCCAGCGATCCCAGTCACGTGAGCATCGGCAGGGGATCATAGGGAATCCCAGCGATCCCAGTCACGTGAGCATCGGGTGGGATCATAGGGAATCCCAGCGATCCCAGTCACGTGAGCATCGGCAGGGGATTCATGGAAAGCTCAAAGGCTGCCTCGCATTTTTAAAACTCTGCTGTAAATTTCTCTCTGCAGACATTGGACCGAAGTCGCACGCAGCCACCCCGGAGTTGCCGATATCGTACACTTTCAAAATGTACTCAGGCACAGTGAGTATTCGTTGTACTCTCCTGGCTTAAAATAACCTCTAATGTAAATATATGTACATTTCTCATTTAACGCCAAGGCTACCTATGAGGGCAAGAATTTCTCATTTCAACCGATTGAGTTCGACACCGTTGCCCAGTGCCATCGTGTGTTGTCTGCTATCATGTAAGTTAGTCTTGTCTGCTATCATGTAAGTTAGTCTTGTCTGCTATCATGTAAGTTAGTCTTGTCTGCTATCATGTAAGTTAGTCTTGTCTGCTATCATGTAAGTTAGTCTTGTCTGCTATCATGTAAGTTAGTCTTGTCTGCTATCATGTAAGTTAGTCTTGCCTGCTATCATGTAAGTTAGTCTTGTCTGCTATCATGTAAGTTAGTCTTGTCTGCTATCATGTAAGTTAGTCTTGTCTGCTATCATGTAAGTTAGTCTTGTCTGCTATCATGTAAGTTAGTCTTGTCTGCTATCATGTAAGTTAGTCTTGTCTGCTCTCATGTAAGTTAGTCTTGTCTGCTATCATGTAAGTTAGTCTTGTCTGCTATCATGTAAGTTAGTCTTGTCTGCTATCATGTAAGTTAGTCTTGTCTGCTATCATGTAAGTTAGTCTTGTCTGCTATCATGTAAGTTAGTCTTGTCTGCTATCATGTAAGTTAGTCTTGTCTGCTATCATGTAAGTTAGTCTTGTCTGCTATCATGTAAGTTAGTCTTGTCTGCTATCATGTAAGTTAGTCTTGTCTGCTATCATGTAAGTTAGTCTTGTCTGCTATCATGTAAGTTAGTCTTGTCTGCTATCATGTAAGTTAGTCTTGTCTGCTATCATGTAAGTTAGTCTTGTCTGCTATCATGTAAGTTAGTCTTGTCTGCTATCATGTAAGTTAGTCTTGTCTGCTATCATGTAAGTTAGTCTTGTCTGCTATCATGTAAGTTAGTCTTGCCTGCTATCATGTAAGTTAGTCTTGTATTCGGTGACTTGATGGCGATGGTGACTTGGATGACTGACTGACCCCTCTCCTCCCCTGCAAATGAACTGCCCACAGGACCTGCCTGTCTCGGCTGCCATTGAAGAGTTTCGCCTCGCTAGAGGCGCTCTGGAGCAGTCGGGTGCTCAAAACTGCAGCCTATCTGCTAGAGGTTGGCTCCGGTATTGAGAAACTGGTGAGTGCGAGCTGCTGGTCTATGGGGCTGCTGCTGTCCCAGATCCTCAGTTGCTGGGCCATCAGCGTGCTATAGCTCAACCAGTTTTTGTTCAATTAATTCTTCATCTCCAAGCAGCCAAACTTGCGTGCCGCAATTCTCCAGGGCGCTCTGAAGCTGATCCACCGCGGCTTAGCGGCTTTCGGCATTAGCGACATTCCGGCTGATAATTTCTATCTGACTGACATTGTCTGCTGCCTCTGCCAGGACCTGGTGCACCACATCAAACTGCGCAACCTCAGGTCTGTCTGTCTGTCTGTCTGTCTGTCTGTCTGTCTGTCTGTCTGTCTGTCTGTCTGTCTGTCTGTCTGTCTGTCTGTCTGTCTGTCTGTCTGTCTGTCTGTCTGTCTGTCTGTCTGTCTGTCTGTCGCAATAATTCATCGCAACCCGCTCCAATTCCCAGAACCAGCTTACTAGCTGAGATGTCTGAGCTTCTAGCCGCGGTGGCTCTCTCCCTGGCCAGCTTTGCGCCTGACAATCCCGGAGGCCGCTGTCTGGATGCCGGCACCGCCTGCGTGCTGCGCGAAGCCTGTCTGAATGCCCTGCTGCGCGCCCGCCGCTCGTGCATGCCGCCCGGCGTTGCCGGCCAGCTCGTTGACCGGCTGCGCTGCTGCCTGGCCCGCCTGTGGTGCTGCGCCCCCGCCTGCCTCTCCGACGGGCGCGGCGACCCCGCTTTGGCGTTGCGCCACCTGCTAACGCGCGACCCAGCGCCGTTCCGTCCGGGCCCGGCCATGCGCCTCCTGGCCACCGTGCTGGCCGCCGAATTCCGCGCTGCCGCCGCAGCAGCAGCCGCCGCAGCCGCCGAGACCGACTCCGCACAGTCCAGCAACTCTTCCGCCGTTACTTCATCGACAGCCTCAGCTGCGTCGGTTTCAACTAGCGTGGCCTCGGCTGCCACCGCCGCCGCTGCTACCGGCGCCACCCAGCTGGAGTTCCCGCCGGTGGCTAGGCGATCTGGTTTCCTCCGACAGTGCCTGTCCGAGGTGCTAGAGTTCAGGTCCGAGCTGTGCCGGCACGCTGGACGTCTGGACGAGGTGAGCTGCTTGTGGGTGCCCGTAGACTTTCACCAGTGGTTAAGTTTGTTTCCAAAAGTTTCTTCCATGCATCGTCGGGATTGGTGAATCCCCAAGATACCACCCATGTGAAATTCAGCAGTTGAATCGGGAATCCCTAAGATACTGTCCATTGGAAAGTCGGCAGTATAATTGGGGAATCCCCAAGATAATCTACATTTGAAGGTCGGCAGTATAATTGGGAATCCCCAAGATAATCTACATTTGAAGGTCGGCAGTATAATTGGGGAATCCCCAAGATAATCTACATTTGAAGTTCGGCAGTATAATTGGGAATCCCCAAGATAATCTACATTTGAAGGTCGGCAGTATGATTGGGGAATCCCCAAGATAATCTACATTTGAAGGTCGGCAGTATGATTGGGGAATCCCCAAGATAATCTACATTTAAAGGTCGGCAGTATAATTGGGAATCCCCAAGATAATCTACATTTAAAGGTCGGCAGTATAATTGGGAACCCCCAAGATAATCTACATTTGAAGTTCGGCAGTATAATTGGGAATCCCCAAGATAATCTACATTTGAAGGTCGGCATTATAATTGGAGATTCCTTAAGGTACTATCGTTTGAAGGTCAAAAGTATAGACGGGGTCCTTAAGTACCATGCAATTGTGATCCAGAAACCAGACATTTATTAAATCAGAACGAAATATTTCTTGCAGATATTCGTGGAAACGTTTCGCTTCTTCAGCATCGTTTGGAACGCCTGGGTTGTGGCTTGCTTTGAGGTCGAGCAGCTGCCGCTGCCGCGTCCGATGCTTAGCTCGTCTCAGACAAGGTGAGCTCACTTGAATCTTGTTAGCAATTATTGCTAGTAAATTCCGGTTGGTGTGCCAATTTTCGTTTAGTTAAGTTTCTGATCTTCCGACCTACTGATTTTTACATATAGATTAGCGACCTACGGATTCCCGACTTAGGGATTCCCGAACTAGAGATTCCCGACCTAGTGATTCCCGAACTGGAGATTCCGGACCTAGTGATTCCCGAACTGGAGATTCCGGACCTAGTGATTCCCGAACTGGAGATTCCCGACCTAGTGATTCCCGAACTGGAGATTCCCGACCTGGAGATTCCCGAGCTGGAGATTCCCGACCTAGAGATTCGCGACCTAGGGATTCCCGACCTGGAGATTCCCGAGCTGGAGATTCCCGACCTAGAGATTCGCGACCTAGGGATTCCCGACCTAGGGATTCCCGACCTAGGGATTCCCGACCTAGGGATTCCCGACCTAGGGATTCCCGACCTAGGGATTCCCGACCTAGGGATTCCCGACCTAGGGATTCCCGACCTAGGGATTCCCGACCTAGGGATTCCCGACCTAGGGATTCCCGACCTAGGGATTCCCGACCTAGGGATTCCCGACCTAGGGATTCCCGACCTAGGGATTCCCGACCTAGGGATTCCCGACCTAGGGATTCCCGACCTAGGGATTCCCGACCTAGGGATTCCCGACCTAGGGATTCCCGACCTAGGGATTCCCGACCTAGGGATTCCCGACCTAGGGATTCCCGACCTAGGGATTCCCGACCTAGGGATTCCCGACCTAGGGATTCCCGACCTAGGGATTCCCGACCTAGGGATTCCCGACCTAGGGATTCCCGACCTAGGGATTCCCGACCTAGGGATTCCCGACCTAGGGATTCCCGACCTAGGGATTCCCGACCTAGGGATTCCCGACCTAGGGATTCCCGACCTAGGGATTCCCGACCTAGGGATTCCCGACCTAGGGATTCCCGACCTAGGGATTCCCGACCCCGACCTAGGGATTCCCGACCTAGGGATTCCCGACCTAGGGATTCCCGACCTAGGGATTCCCGACCCCGACCTAGGGATTCCCGACCTAGGGATTCCTGGCTTCCTATCCCCGACGTAAGATTCCGAAACTGATGATAAGTCCGTTAAAAAATCCCCAGCAAGGCGTTGGTAGGTAAAAAATCTGAAATACATTGTCACTTTTCAAATCCCCAGCTCCAGCAGCGGCCACAGCACGGCCGAGCCGGCTAGCCTGGCCGCTTACTTCAGCCGCGATCTCCTAACCGCCGTCATGAACGGCCTCCAATGCGCCGCCTGCGCCCTGGCCGCATGGGAGCCGCCGCCGACGCCGGCTTCGAGTGCAGCAAGGGCGACCGCGTCGACCGCCGAGTCAGTAACGGCAGACGCCGCCAGCGCTGAGCTGCTGGACTCGCTGGTGCACGACCTGGGCCACGGAGTGTTCGCTTTCCTGTACATAGCCTGTGAGTTCCGAGTCAAGCGAGTTTGTGTGTTAGCGGCGTCTTTTGTAGTCTTAAACATCAAAATAGGCATTTTAGACTCATTAGCAACACCACAAATGGGATGGATTTGATTTCCCTTCTATTTCAGGCCAGCGCAGTCTGGATGGATTGGTTGCTCATCACCAGTTGCATCATCTGCTCAGCCTGATGACCGCTCCGTTTGTGTTTAGCTCTGTGAGTTGCGTCCAGAGGCGATTTATTTAATTATTACTAGTGTATACTCTTCTCCAAATGATTCATAATGATCTCACCTGGTTGCCTGGTATAGGGGTACCCCCTTACCTACTGTAAGGAGACTCTTTCATTCCATGGGTATTTTCTCACCCTACTATCATCTATCATCTCACTTTTTGTGGGTATTCTCTCACCTGCTTTAGGGGTAGTATCTCTCATACTCTAACGGTATTTTCTCATTCTACAATAGGGGTATTTTCTCATCCTACAATATGGGTATTTTCTCATCCTACAATAGGGGTATTTTCTCACTCTACTGTAGGGTATTTGAGTAACTGAGCTAGAGACAGTATTTGCTGTGTAGTCAAAACTCTTACAATCTCGCAAACTCGTAGAATCGGGGTGGCGATATCCACCCCACTCCCCAGCCTATCAGACCATCCGGGGCGTGTACCGGGCAGTAGGGGTACTGTCTCTCACGTTCTATATGGGAGTATCTCAACGGAGAACTATTATTTTCTCAGGTATTTTCTCACCCACGTCATGGATATTTTCTCACCTACGTCATGGTTATTTTCTCACCTACGTCATGGGTATTTTCTCACCCACGTCATGGGTATTTTCTCACCTACCTCATGAGCATTTTCTTCCCCAATCCAGCAGTCCGCCCAGCCAGCCAACATTCGCGACATGGTGCGCATGCGCAACGAGGAGGCCACTGTGCGCGGCTTGGCTCGCGTTTTCGAGATCAACGGCGCCTCAGGAGCCGCCGCCGCTGACGACGCCGTCCGCTGCCCGCGCTCCGCACGGCGCATTTTCTACACCAGCCTGGTGGACTGCGTGGTCCACCTGCCCGGAAATTTCTGCCCGTTGTGGCGCACCTCCGTGCTGGACGCCGTGCTGCTCGGGCCCGAGGGCCGGCAGGGAGCGGCGGCTGCGGCTGCCGCGACCGGCTCGACAGCCGATGACTTGGAGCTGCTGCGCGACTGTCTGGCAGTTCGGCTGCCGCATGCGGCCTTCCGGCTGGGCCGGGAGAACGCCGGGGCCGTCAAGCTGATAAAGTGAGGGCTGGGGATTTTCTAGGGTTGACCATCGTCCCTTATCCCCTAGCTATTGTCCCTTATCCCCTGGCTATTGTCCCTTATCCCCTGGCTATTGTCCCTTAGCCACTAGCAATTGTCCATGAGCCCTGGCTTTTCGTGACTACGTTCGAATCATTTTATTTAAACTTGTATCCCTTAGCCATTATCTAAGCACCAATGTCCTATCTCTTAGCTCCTGCCTTTTACCTCTTATCCCCTAGCCATTATCCCTAGTTATGAAATTACTATACTCTACACATGCTTACTAATTGTTCTCGCAGGGCCCTGCTGTCCCGCGATTCCACCCGCCACCATCTGGTATCCATGCCAGCTCTGATCTGCGTTGAGTCCGGCACCGCAGAGCTGCGCTACAGTTTCTCAGGCAGCTCAAATCCAGCTGTAACACAGCGACACGCTGACTCAAGTTCGAGCAAAACTGTCCAAACCAACCCCGAGTTCGGCCTAGCGGCCTGTCTGCAACTGCGGTGTCGAACTTGCGAAAAAAGCTACGGTAGATAATAATCTGGTTGAATTGTTTTTATGCGCGTTGTACACTACTTATCCCTGGCTGTAGTAGGCATTTACGCTTGTTTTTTATCAATGGTTACTAATTACATGACGCGGCATTATTAAATCAAAACATAGTGATAGTTACTCCCGCTGTTTACCTTTGACTTTGCCACCCTGGAAGAGCCGCCGCCGTCCAGCGAAGAGGATTCGCTGCACCCGAAACGACCCAGGCTGATCACTTCCCAATTGGCAGCGGCGGACGCGGCTCTTGCCGCATCCTTGGCCCAGTGCCAAGAGCTTCTAATGCCAACTACGGTGCGGTTTCGGGCCCCGCCCCCGGTCCGCATCGGCGGCCTGGCCTGTCTGCGCGCCTTGGCCAGCCACTCGGCGAGCCCACCGCTGCCGGACGCAAAACGGCTGACCGATCTGGTCGAATGCCTGCTGGGGCTGCTGGGCGAGGATGACAGCTTCCAGACTCAGCTGGAGGCGTCCGCTGTGCTGTCGGCTCTCGCAGGGCAGCACCGCGGCTCGGAGCAGTGGGAGCCGGTGCTGACCAACGCTTTGGACACGCTGGAGAACATGGCGATTGTTGGACTGTTTCACTCTGAGGGGCTCATCTTTGCCTGCTATCAGCTGGGGCTGTGAGTGCCTTGCGGGTCTGCTGACTTTTGAAGCTCTGCGATTGGAAATCAATCAAAATGAGAGGCCATGTTTTCAGTATTATAATACAGGGGGAGTGTTAAGAATTTATGGAGTCGGAAGTTGGCCGGAGCTGGCGGGGCGCTGCTGACTGGCGCACGAAGTTGGCCGGTGGCGCGCCGAGCCGGCCGGCGCTGTAGCCGTCTGAGCACCTTATGTCCCCCTAGGCCATCCGCCCTCGCCTCCTTAACCTCACCGTAACTGACACCAGCAGCGCACAAAAAACGAGTACAGTACAGTAAGAAAATTGATACGGTAGGGATAAACGAATAATACGGTACCAGAGGGACTGGACACCCTAGCGATCCCGGAGTCCTGGCAGACCGACGCAGCTGGCGAGGACCTCCCACAACATCTCGTGACGACGAAGGCTGAACAGCGGGATGAGCTCGAAGCGGAGCTGCTGAACGAACGAATCGAAGTTCCGTCTACACCAGAAACGACGGCTAGCTCCCTGTCGCTTCACCTGCGAGATGTCTCTGCGAATGAAGCGCAACACCTGCAGCAGTACCACCGAGAGCGCGCTTCTGGGCTCTTGCCGCGCATCCAGGTACAGACGCGTCATTGAAGTGAGCACCGACTCGATTCTCTCCTGCTGACCTGCCAGGATGTACTTCCTCAGCTGCTGACGGAGCCTCAATGCATCGTCTATTGCCAACAAATTTCCATCGCCCCAAATCACCGTCGAGACGTAATGGGGCACTATCTCGTTGAATCCTGGGACATCTATCTGCATGGCTTCCTCCTCATTGTCTTCCGAGGTGCAGTCTGCTGCCTGCTCGCTTTGCTCGTCGTCGGAGATCCAAATGTACCCATCAGCCTCGTAACCGTAACTCTGCTCTCGCCTCTTCCGTCTGGTACTCTCTTCTCTATGCTGTTCTTCTTCTACTTCTCGCCTCTGCTGCATGCCCTCCTCGATGTCGGCAGGCACTTCGACGCCAGGGGGTGGGACAAGTCATGGCGAACGTGACGGCATTATCGCACGGTATTGACCCCTCAACCAGCTGGTCGTACATCGCTCTGCGATAGGAGCAGGACAAAATTCTGCCGGCCGTCTCGATCTCTTGAAATCGGCGGCTGGCGAGCTCCCTGTCCGGGTACTTGTCCGGGTGCCAGAAGAGTGCAAGCTGTCGATAGACTCGCCTGATCTCGGCACGCTCGGCCGAGTGCTGGACTCCGAGCACGGCGTACAAATTCATCTGCAATACGAGGCAGCCGCTTTGAGATTTCCTACGCACATCCCTAGCTCCCTAGGTTCGTTGCTAGAGCGTCATCAGCCGACCTTTCGGTCCCGTCGCTTCTACCAGACCAGAAACCGCACAAGGGTCCAATACCCAGTCCACCACCAAAATATTTGCTTAGAGAGAGAGAGGTGACTTGGAAACACAACGATAGCCACCTTAATCCGTGCCGTAAGGTGATTTTAATGACGCATTGACGAACTACTTGAATTACGCATTGGCGAACTGCTCGTACTCATGATGAATGATGCATGAGTGAAGTACTCGTATTCATGATGAATGACGCATTGGTGAAGTAAATTTTTAGCTTTTAATGATAATCGCATATGAAGCTGATGAGACTTCACGATGACGGATAACCCATTAGAATGTCACTGGCTGGCCATAGCGATCTGGCGGCCGACGCAACCTTCCGGACCTTTGAGGCTCGCGTGCGGCTTCCACTGGGTTATGGATAGGCTGCGGGCCGTCAACAAACTCCATCTGCTCTTCCAGCACCTCGGCGACTTCCTCGGCGACCTGTGGCGGCATCGGTTGAGGCCGAGTCCAAGGCCGAGTCCGCATCTCACTCCGAGTCCGTCTCGGCGACTACCTCCGGCGGTGCCGCGGTGCCAACTGGTGCTTCCAGGGCGGCCGGTCGAGCGAACTTCCGGAGATTGTTGAAGTGGACGAACTTCGACTTTTTACAATTTGACGGGTTTTCCACCTTGAAGAGCACCTCAGATCTTCTTTCGAGCACCTTCACCGGGCCGAGCCAGCTTACGTGGAACTTTGCGGCTTCGTCTGGTTTTAGGGCGCGGCAGTAGACGAAGACATGGTCACCCTTCTGGATATCAGATCCTCGGGTTTTTTATCGTACTGGTCCTTCTGTCGCCGCTGATAAGTATTCAACTGCTGTCGAGCAGCGCGATGAGCTGTCAGCAACTTGTCTTCTAGCTCCTTGACGAAATTTACATGCGACTCGACAGGCTGTGGCGGTTAGTCAGTCAAGTCTATCGGTAGGCGCATCTCCGTGCCTTAGACCATGTAGTGGGGGGTATAATCCGTAGCTCTATGCACGCTTGATCGGTACGCCATTAACGCCGAGCTGACAAATTCTTCCCAGTCGTTTCGTCCTGAAGCTTCTAAGCAGCACTTGAGGATGGATTTTAGGCTTTTATTGAAGTTTTCTACTTGTCCATTTCCGCTCGGATGATAAGCTGTTGTTCTGGACTTGCGGATCTCGAGAATTCTGCACATTTCGCGCATCACTTGCGATTCGAAGTTTCTTCCTTGGTCACTGTGCAAAGTACTCGGACATCCATGCTGGCTAATCCATCGATTGAAAAGCGCCCTTGCCACCGTCCTTGCCTTCTGGTTGCGAAGCGGGTACGCGTCAGGCCATTTCGTAAACGAGTCTTGGACCGTCAGGAGATAAATGTTTCCAGCCTTACTCCGCGGTAGCGGCCCGACAATGTCCATCATGACGCAATCGAATGGTGCTGCGAATGTCAACGGTTGCAGGGGTGCTCGGTTTCGCTTGCCCGGCTTTGACTTGCAGCAGGTGGCACAACCGCGAATATATTATTCAATGGCACGAGACAATCCTGGACGCCAGTAGCGCTGAAGCACTTTAAATTTTGTCTTCGCATGTGGCCGCCTCCCACTCCCTCGTGTAGGGTTTTCAAGGTACGATCCAGTCTTTCGTGGCAGCACAATTTGATACTCGTCGCGCTTGTCTTTGTTCCTCACCAGGAGCACGTTCTCTTGCAGTACCAGGTCGTCTTTTCGAGTCCAAACAGCTCTAGCTAATGGACTCCAAGCAGTCGCGCTTTTATCTGGAACCGGGATTGAGCCAAGAGCTTCCTTTACTGTTCTTAAATCGTCGTCTTGATCCTGCTCGCTTGCCAGATTGCCGACTGAAAATTGTTCAAATTCGACTGCATTTAGTCCTTCCGGATGCTGCGCACATGACGGGCATGTCTCCGCTCCAAAGTGTCTCCGTACTGGCTTCCTCGACATTGCGTCCGCGTTGCCATGCAATCGACCTGGTCTGTGAACGATGCAATACTGAAATGGAGCCAACTTCTCCAACCAACTAGCAACCTGTCCCTCGGCATCACTGAAGTTTTTTAACCATTGCAGGCTGCTGTGGTCCGTGCGCAGACAGAACGCTTTTCCAAGCAGATAATATCTGAACTTCATGATGAAAAGTCACAACCGCTAGTAGTTCTAAACGAGTCGTGATTTAGTGTCTTGGACCCATACTACCATAGGCTCGTTCTGATCCATCTGACTGGACTTGAGAAATTACAGCTCCTATCCCCATCTTCGAACTGCCATCAGTATCGAGAATAAACTCTCCGGCATCTGGGGAGAAATCCGGATGAGCTATAACCTCTGAACTTGTCATTCGTTCCTTCAATGTTTCGAACGCCAGCTGCTGTTCCGTTTCCCACTCAAACTTTCTTTTGTTGTCTTTTGTTGTTAACCGAGTTAGAGGCGCTGCTATTGCGGGTAATAAAGTTCCTTTAATAGCCATCCAGGCCCAAGATGAATGCAGCTCCGTCGAGGATCGCGGTGTTGGCCAGGCCTTCACTTCTTGAACTTTCTCCTCATCGGTACTAATGCCAGCAGCCGACAGCGTGTGACCGAGAAATTTCACTTGCTTTTGCAAAAAGTGACACTTCTGGGGCTTCAGACACAAATTTGCTTGCCGTAACTTGCTGAATATTTCCTCCAGTCTTCTCAGGTGTTCATCAACGACTGTTGACCAAACCAGAAGATCGTCGATGTAGACCAGACAGGTCTTCCACATCTGCTTGTCCAATACGGCTGCCATCAACCTGGTGAATGTTGCTGGGCTGTTCACTAAGCCGAACGGCATAACCTTCCATCGAAATTGTCCGCGATGCGGCACTGCAAACGCCGTCTTGTCTTGATCCTGAGGTCTCACCCCTACTTGCCAAAATCCGCTGTGAAGGTCCATTGTCGAGAAGATCTTGGCGCCGTGTACTGCCTCCAGCGCGTCGTCGACCCTCGACATCGGCACTGCATCCTTGACAGTGACCTCATTCAACTTTCGATAATCAACGCACATCCTCATTTCACCTGATTTCTTCTTTACGCACATCAGAGGAAAGCTCCATGGTGACTGTGCTTCTTCGATCTGCCCTTTTTGCAGCAGCTCGTTGACTTGGCGATCTACTTCTGGCTGTAAGTGGGGAGGCAGACGACGAGGTGGAATCTTGATTGGGCACGCATTCTCGGTTTCATGCTCCACCACCGTAGTTAACTTGCTTGAAGTCTGCTTGGTCGTGAACACATCGCTGTAACTCCGGACAAGGATTCGAAATTCTTCGTCTTCTTCCTTCGACAGTTCGCAGTCGCCGTACGAGTTTGGTAGCAAGTCTGCTTCCGAAGTACTCTTGTCGCCTTGGACATTCTGTTTCTCCTGTGGATTGTCTCCTGACTCGACGGCCAAGAACTCGATGGTGTTCAACGGTTCCGTGGATTCTAAGGGGTAGAACCACCCGAGCGTACAACCTATGCAAAGTCTGACTG
Source organism: Macrostomum lignano (assembly GCA_002269645.1). Classification (NCBI taxonomy): domain Eukaryota; kingdom Metazoa; phylum Platyhelminthes; family Macrostomidae; genus Macrostomum; species Macrostomum lignano. The sequence goes on along the minus strand of NIVC01002590.1, from coordinate 44,636 downwards.
GCTCCTTCGTGATATTGATGAGTCGAGTCGGCAGACGGCTGCCGCTATTTGGGATCACCAAGGCCTTAGCGCAAGCCAGCGGCCAGCTGCCAAATCGTTCGCTCCGAGATTCTCAGTTAGACCGACGCACCCTCTGTTGCGTCGTCCCTTGCTCTCCAACCTTGCAGACAGAACTGCTTGATGACCTGGCGGTATCGTGCTGGACATTGTCGCCAAAATTCTGCAAACGATCGGACGCTCAGCTTGCCATTGAAACGGGATTGCAGTGTCTTGCCCGCCTGGCCAAGTGGTCCGGTTTTTCATTCGGTGCGTTATGTATTTTCTCCTATCTCATTTGTCCGGAAATTGTTGCGAATCCGGACGAGAACATGTTTTTTAAGGCTTCGTCCGGTTGCTTCGCCCGGTGCTCATCTGGAATTTCATCCGGTAGTTCGTCCGGGCGGTTCCCGGACCAACAGCCGGACCGAAACTGGCGAAAACTGGACCAACGTGACTCATGAACGAACCGGATGAAGAAGCGGACTAACAACGGGCGAAAACCGGAAGACGGAATGCTGATTTTGTTTACTACTGTTGCTACTACTACTACTGTTACTACTGTAGCCAGTAGTTCACTACGTACTGATTGTGCATGCACCATTTTTATAAAGAAATAAATTAAACGCATGAAACAATTTCCTGTACAGTAGATTTATCCATTGAATTACTAAGAACAATGAAAGAAACAATCCCACGTCGATTCGCGTTTATTCACACTCCTCAAAACGTTGCTTCAACCTGTTCATACGATCAAAACGTAGGAAAGTCAAAGTCTGAACTATAAAAATCTGTCAATCCTTCGAATACAGTTCCTGCAGCATATCGACAGTGCCGCTACTGCCGGAATTGGCTGTCGAACTGCCGGCGCTCGCATCGGCCGAACTGGCAACTGTAGCAATCGAAGCAGACGGATAGATGTTCTGGTTGGCGCTACTGGGACCGTCCACGATGAAAACAACTGTGCTCTCACTGCTCTGGGCGGCCTTCTTAGAGCGCTTCGTTGCAGCGGCACCTGTACCGGGCTTCTTGGACCGTATCACTGCAACGATTGAACGCCCTGTTTAGATTGGCTTGCGTGTAGCAAATTTTGTTTGCGGCCAGCCAGACTCGCACCGCAGCCATCTTTCCTGGGTTTGCGACCCGAAATGCTAGAGCCAGCAAATTGTTCGTCCGTGAATATAGTGCGCAGCAGAGCGCGGAGGAGGGCCTGCAGAGCCGTTGCACGAATGAACGTGACATCTGCGTGCTCCGCATCGGACGGGGCTGGCACCTTTCCGAATTCTTCCAGTCGCCTTTGAAGATCCGCGCGCCGCTGAAATTGCACCTTGACGAACGGCTGCGTCTCCGAGAGCGACGCGTAGCCGGACGAGGACGAGTTCTCCGAACAGTTTGCTGCCTTCTGGCTTGCAGTCAGAAGGCAGCAAACTGTGCAACAGACAGATGCACGAGTCTGTGCAACAGACAGATTCTGTTCGCATGTGAAACTGAGATCCTCATCGACCTCATCGGCCTCATCTTCGTCTTGTTGATGGGCACACGCCGCTGCACCAACGGCTCCTCCCCGCTGCATGCTTGACTCAGAAGCTTCCCGATCAGTCAGGGACTGACTGGTACCGGACTGTACCCGGCCGGACGTGGCGTGGCAGAGGATGTCCGACGATTTGAGAAGCAGCGAGTTGCTGCGCTGCGCAGCTTCAACCAATATAGTGTTGCGCCGCTGCTCTGCCTCCAACTGGCGCAGCAGACTTTTCCATTCTGCTGGATACGCGGAGCTGCTCCGCCAGCGACCGATTATCCTCGCGCAGCTGGATCTCCTTCTGAGTCGCTGATTTTAGCTGTCCCCTATAAATATGCGGGAATTGTCCTGTTGAGGATCATGGCTTGGGGTGTATGTATGTCTAAAAATGTAAAAATTTACCCACGTAAAGTATCTATTAGCGCCAACTGGCGCTGGACTTCGACAGAGAAGCTGCGGCAGGAGCCACAAGTCCTTGGCAGCTCGACACTCGTGGAGTGAACATTTGTTAACGAAGCTGCACGCGCGGCTGCATTCTTTTCTGTGAATGGCCCCTGCACCAGGATGCCATGCCACTTTTTGGCCGCGGTTCTACTGACTTTAGCCTTGATTATAAGAACTTCGCTGCCCACAGCGACGGGTATTGGCGAATCGCGTTTGCGGCCGACAATGTCGTCCGTGGAGACCACATCGGTTTTCTCGTGATAGTTGGAATATTTGAATAAAAAAATCTCCTCGTACTCTCTATTTTGTACGGCACGCAGTCGTACTGCAAGTATGCAGAAGTAGCGGAAGCAGCAGTATCTGCAGTAGAGCCCGAGGTCGGCGGCTCGGCCGAAGCAGCAGCAGAACCAGCAGCACCAGTAGAGCCCGAGGTCGGCGCCTCTGCCGAAGCAGCAGCGGAAGCAGCAGCCGCTTCCAGTTTTCGCCTTTTGGTGACGATGGTCGTCTTCTCAGACGCCTGTGTTGTCCGTTTTAAAGTAGACTTTTCGCTTCGTTTTTTCACTTTGTTTTTTTTCTCCTTTGGATTTACTTCAGTGGCCCATAACGATGCAGTTGTGCTGCGGGAAACGTTTTGTGATGTTCTGTAAAAATTTCTGTGGCTGACTTAGTTGACTTAATGACAACTGAATTGAATACGAAAGCGAACTATCCGTAACGGATGGCGGATGGCGTAGAGGAGAAGAGAGGAGAGGGAGAGAGGATAGGAGAGAGGAGAGAGGATATAGGAGAGAGAAGAGGAGAGGAGCGCATAGGCCTTTCTATGGAAACTTAAAACAGTAAAAACAAAGAAAAAAAAGACACAATTATTTCCACAAATAGAGAACTCAGCAGTTCTCCCAAGAATGATGTCTATTATCAGGGTAAGCCACAACTAACAGAAGAACTAAAATGCCGAAAATGCAATTCGGCAACCAAACTATAGGTTAGGCTATACTAGACCGCAAAATAGTTTCTGCTGCAAAACTTTTTCTACTTCTTAGCATGTCGCCTGCACCAAGTGCAGCCGAGGAAATTGCCTTGGCCGCAGACGCACTCCAAGACTGCAGATGCCGGCACCTGCAGCACAGACTGGGACTCGGACTGGGTGCCAAACATGTTCCCTTCGTGCTTTCATGGGCCCCGTCGTCAGGGGCTGCTGCCGGTTTTGCATGGTGGTGGCGAGCCGATTGACATGGTCGACGACTAGTCGGAAGTTCCTCTGTGGACACGATCGTGTAGTCACGGTAGCTGCTCAACTCGATTCCGTAATTGCTCACGAACGGGGCTTCCTGTAGGAAGTATGTGACGGTGCAGACCATAATATTGGCGTGCGTGCGAATAAATAAATAAATGAATAATTGCCGCAAGTTTGACTGAAGTGATTTATTGACTGAAACGACGCATTTGATGCAAGCATCCCGGAACATAAATGAATTGCCCACCACTGGGCGCGGATATACGCGACGAATCTGCCCTGCTGCGATAGACAACGAGTAGCGACCGTGCAGATCGGAGTCGACATTGAAAAGTGTTGGGCTCTCAAGAAGAACTGTCGCTCCTTTTTGAATATCCGGAAACGTCCGGCAGGCCGGCGCGTTAATTATAGCATTAATTGATGCGGTCTCGTCGGAAACAGTGCCTGTAGCCAGCCAACCTGAGTCGATCACGTTAAGTGCCTCCACGAAGAGCAGCAGACTACGAGTACTCGTGTACCCGCGCATGCCTTGTCGTTCGGCTTCTTGGATGCAGGATCGAAGATCTGCTAGAGGCATGGACTGGGTATCTCTTCGTCCAGCCGCCCATGACTGGAAATGCCCAGAATGCCCAGTTGACATGCAGCTGCAAAGGCGGGAGGTAGAGAGTACCCATCAGATTTATTCTCTACTTCATTTCTACAGTGGAATATACAGTTCGTGGAATTAAGGGGATCCGATCGTGGAGATCAGGGAGGGGATTCCGGGGGAGGGAGCCTGCATGGGGAGGGGATTCTGGAGGAGATTGCGGATAGTGAGGGAGGAGTGCAAGTGTTTATGAAATTTGTAAGTTGTAAGCGTAAAAGATAGAAAATGAACAAGCAGAATATGTTCCATACGAGTTAATTCTCTGTCTTATTGAATTGCTTTTGCTTACCTAGTGTAGCATAAATAAACGGACATGTATTGAAACAGAAGTTAGAAACGAAGCACCAAATAAGCTTTCGCGCCTTCAAACCCTTCAAGCAGTTAATGTTCACGCGAAGTACAATTGCGGATGGGGCAACAAGGCAATTTTGCGGCCATACAGAACGCAGACCCCACGAAGCGCCTCGAGTCGCACGGCGACCGGTTCAATGCGTATGTCACCGAATGGGTCACAGCCCAGTCGCCTAACGTGGACATAGCGGCAGCCACGATTTACTGAGGCTGCAGGAACCTGGTCCAGCGACTCCAGTGGGTCCGGCTCGAGTTGCAGCAGAGGCAGCACGATGATCTTCAGCATGACAGCGTTACCTTCCACGTCGATGGAGGCTACCCGATAGAATTGGAAGTCTGTTGGGGTTTGGTCGGTGACAGCCGCAAAGCAGGACGCGTCTCTCCTGGCGCCTGCAGGCCGATACGCACTGTCTTTCCAGCCAGACAGCAGCGAGACGGTTTGCCAGCCAACTTGTTGAGACTTCGGCCTGCGCAGGACCGCGCCCCCGACGGTGCGGAACTCAAAGCGGCGCAGGTCCCGCTCATCCTGCTGCCGTGGAACTTGCCGGCCTAGGAGTCGTGCTCTCGCTTGGATGCTGCCGATCTGGCGCTCAACAGCATTCACCAATTCGACATCGCTGGGGCGGGTCCCATGAAGACGTTGCGCCAAACGGTTGTGCATGGTTTCAAAGAGACCAGTCGATAGGCGATGCGCGGATCCAGCGAGGTGCACATAGGCCAGCAAGTGGCAGCACACCTGATGTGTATTGTAGGTGAGAGCCCGTAGCGAAAACAGACGCTGCAAGTTCGCGTGGTAATGCCGCAGGGAAATTTCCACGTGTCGCAATTCGGTTTTGGGCGCATAGTCAGCCGTCATCCAAAATACAGCGGAAGAAAGGACCTTGAAGTGGTCCATATGGGCCTTTGGTAGAATTCCGTCAAGAACGAGTGGCCCGTAAGCGAGGAGCCACATTTCAAACTCGTGACCGCGCATATTGCGCAGGTCACTGAGCGGAGGAACGGAATGCCGCTGCACGCAATCGGGCACGTAAAGATTCCGCAGTCGGACGTCTACTTGGTCCTGCCTCGCGTGTAGATCCAGACACTGCGTTGGGCCACGGTCAGGCTTGTCGCGCCGAACAGAAAAAAACTACAGCATCTTCATTTTGCATAGGCCGACGTTGAGCTGATGCAGGTAACACGGCGGACAGCCTCGAACGAAGTCAAATCCGAGAATTTCTCCGAGGGGAGAGTGAACGCGGATTCCAAGGACGTCGCCGTTCGGATCAGGAGGTATCCGTTGCAGATGCAGTTCAGCAAGATGAAACGTGTCGGTCATGCTGCTTACGACGGTCTGCACGCAACCGAGACGGGCGGCTTCGTTCAGCATTGCGGGAGTAATCTCCACGTCGTAGTAGCGACCACTGCCGGATGGGTGCAGACGTGTGGCAGTGTAGCACTTGTCGCAACCGTAAGTGGCCGTACAGTGCCTCATATTCAGAGCGTCGACCCGAGCAGGTGCGTCGAAGAGGGTCTGAAGCGGATGCAACCGGATTGTCCGTCGCACAGATTCGTCGTCTAAGTAGGTGACGCCTCTCGTGCGCAGGCTATTCAAAGCGCCGATGAGACAAGGAAGGTGGGCAGTCGCGTGCAATTTCTTCTTCCCCGCCCATACACCACAAATGACGACATACTTCAGTTTGAAGCGGTCGTGGACTTCGTTGATGCTGATGTACACGGGGCAGACTTCAACTCGGCTGGTAGTATGCAGCGAGAAGCCATCCGAGCTCAGGGTGTAGGATAAGTCCATTCGATCCTGGGGTTCAATCGCCTCAATAAACTCGGCATACATTTGGCTGGTTGAGAAGTGAATGCAATCCTCCGGTTGTTGGAAGTCCACGGGAAAGGTGACGTTCAGCAGCAATCCACAGGCCTCGATGTAAGTCCTAATTTGCTGACGGATATCGAACACCCAGAAATTTGAGACAAGTTGAGAATTGCAGTTCCGACTGTTCCGACTTCATTCTTGCTGCTGTCTCCTGGATAGTTACATCGACAGGAATTGCACACAGTCATGCACTTTGAGGAGCCGATGCAACTTTGGTCCTTTTTCAGAGTCCGCCACAACGTCTTCGCCGTCCACGGCAACCTGTTGCCGGAGACGAGGCGGTGGATGGTAGCCAAAAGCCGGCCGACTTTTTCGCGGGGAATCTGCAGGTCCATAGCGCAGTCATTGACCTCACAAACGGCAGCCGCTATGGAGTATATGGGCTCAGCCAGTACCCCATCGTGCCATGGGTACTGGAAGAGGTCGAAATTTGGCGGCACAGCGCCGCTGGCGTCGCTGTCGGCCTCGTCGCCGCTGGCATCGATGTCGGCCTCGTGGCCCCTGTCCTGGGTCACAGCGCCACTGGCGTCGCTGTCGGCCTCGTCGCCGCTGCCCTGCGTCGCAGCGCCACTAGCGTCGCTGTCGGCCTCGTCGCCGCTGCTCTGGGACGCAGCGCCGCTGGCGTCGATGTCGACCTCATCGCCGCTGCCCTGGGTCGCTGTCAGTGTCGCTGTCGGCTTCGTCGCCGCTGGCGCTGGCTGCCGCGACAATGCCATCGCCTGTCCCGAGAAGGTATAAGGGATTGAAAGAAGTAGTAAAAAAAGTAACACTTTCTCTCAGCCATGGGATGTATTCGATGAGCAGTACATACCTGGCGTACGATTAACGTTGCCGGAGGGTATCGGCTCGTGGGTCTGCTGAGTTGCAGAATCGCGTTGAATTGGGGAGTGGAAACGCGACGGCTGACTCTTACTTATGGCTGCTTTCAGCTTCTGCTCGAACCTTCGCTGCTGCATATACTGCCACCGGTTGCGTCCTGAGGGCTGCATGGACACGGACAACTACTAGGTGCGGGCTGCAATGCAAGTTTGGGAAGCTAACGGTTAGTCGTGTTTTTCAGGGTACATGTATAGTGCTCGCATCACACCAATGTTATCATATCATAGGTCATTGGACAATGTTATGCATACCTAAAAAGTACACTTCGTAGACTGCGAAGACGTAGACTGCAAAGACGTAGACTGTGAAGACTGTGAAGGCTTGCTTACTGCTCTCGCAAGATTTAGTCCGGTTTCCATCCGGATTTTGTCCGCTTAATCGTCCGATTAGGACCGGACAAGATTCCGGATGGAAAACCGGACAAAAATCCGGATCAAAACGGGTCCCTACGTGCGGAACTGAGCCGGAATTTGTCCGTTTTTTCGTCCGGTTTGCCAAGTCCAGCTTATCGACCGCGGCGTAGGCCGTTGTGAGGTCGAGTAGGCCAATCAAGTGCGGCCGCCTGGCTTCTTCTTCTATACCGACAGCCTCGCAGTACTCGTTGAAACTCTGCAGCCATAGGCTGAAATTCATCGTTGGTATGTACTTGGGCGGCTTTGAGAGTCGTGGGGCTGCTCGGTCGGCGTTGGCTCTGAGACGAGCAGCCAACGCATCGATCAGTTGGTCCATAGCTTGATCACCCATGGCCAAAGTCTCTGAATACCGTTGCTACTCTTTACTATGAGGTGGCGATAGCTATCGATCTCTGATAACCAATCAGTTGTCTGTGACCGAGATTCAATGTCTTTTGCGGTAGGGCAATAGCCGCAGGCGATAAGCAACAGTCGTTTAAGTAAGACAAAAAAGGTTAACAATATGACAGCAATTTTCATAGAAAGCAATTGAGCCGACTTTCAATCCTTGGGGACAGGGCCCCACATCGGGCGCCAATTTTTTGTAACCCGGGTCGGTTTGGGTGCCCAGTCCCAAGTACAATATGTTATACGTAATACAACAGGCGTAGTGGCGCTCTGCCTGTACTTTTATGGATACGAGCAGGCGTGGCGACGCTCTGCGATAATGGGTCGATCCCTCTGGTGTTGTGACACTCAGAGTTCACGCTGCGGCTCGAGGTGTGGTGACACTCTCGAGTGCTTCTAGTTTCGATACTGTAGGTTGTACACACTATATAAAGTAACCGGTACAGTACTACAATAATACTCAATATACAACGCTGCTGTGCTGCAGTGGTCACAAGCGTGATGACGCTCTAGCTATGGAACCACTGCTACGGCAAGGCCTCGGAAAAGCTAAAGAAGCGAATAAACTCGGGGTCTTACCGGTGCCAGAAGCTTGGAGCCCGTTCGAATATCGCTACCACCTGTCCGCTTTATTTGCTCGCAATCAATTGAGTCCTCGCAGTAAGAGACCGTATAGACACGGCTCGCTTGAGTATCGCTAGTTTAGTTTGGAGAGCTGGCACGGGGCGGAGAGCGGGGAGCTGGCTGGGCCAGGCTTGAGCACTATATACCACTTAACAGGGTAGAGGGGCAGACAGCGCGAGAGAGAGAGAGACGCCAAACAAAAGAGACGACCCCTCAGCCAATCAGCGTGCCCACCGAGCAGATCGATTGACTGGGGGCCAGAAAAGAAAAACACAAAAACACAAGCCCAGCCAATCAGTGGCCGCCGCGGGGAAAGACTCAAGCTGGGCCGAGCGCCCCCCCCCCCCCAACCAGCCAGAACTGGTCTGGGGATGGCCGCCTAGGGCGCACGCAAAAACAACTCAAAAAGTGCAAGAGCACTCAACAGGCCAGACACCACACAGAGATAGTGTAGGGAGAGTGCAGAGATAGTGTAGGGAGAGTGCAGAGATAATGTAGGGAGAGTGCAGAGATAGTGTAGGGAGAGTGCAGAGATAATGTAGGGAGAGTGCAGAGATAGTGTAGGGAGAGTGCAGAGATAATGTAGGGAGAGTGCAGAGATAGTGTAGGGAGAGTGCAGAGATAGTGTAGGGAGAGTGCAGAGATAGTGTAGGGAGAGTGCACAGATAGTGTAGGGAGAGTGCAGAGATAATGTAGTGAGAGTGCAGATATAGTGTAGGGAGAATAGTGCAGAGATAATGTAGGGAGAGTGCAGAGATAATGTAGGAAGAGTGCAGAGATAGTGTAGGGAGGAGAGTGCAGATAGTGTAGGGAGAGTGCAGGGAATCCCAGAATTCCTAGCCAGTCCCAACAACGCCCAGGTCGGCGCCGGCCGCCCGCGTGCCCCGCATCTTGCTGTTGCTGGTGCTGCTGTCCGTAGCCGGCTTCGATCATCAGCGTGCCCTAGCTCTGGCGCGCCATTTCGGGCGCGATCTTCTACGACGGCGCGGCCTGTCGGGCGACGCGGCCGTGTCGGCAGTTCGCTGGCTCCTGGCTGAGCAGTTCCTGCGCGCCCTGGTGCCCTCGCAGCGGACTGTTCAAGCCTCCGGCGGCGCATTGGTCTCGGCGTCGATGGCCGCCGCGTCATCATCGGCCAGAGTCGGCGGCGCGGACGAGGCTCAGCTGCCCAAGTTCTACTCAGCGCTCTCAGTGTTCGGCCTGACCCAGCGGGCCGTCATGGCGCGCATAGCGGAGCCGGCGCTCTGCCGGGCGCTTTTCCTGGAGTGCTCCGACTTCAACATGGTTGCGCTGGAACTGCTTGGAGTGGACGACCAGCCTGGAATTGTTGCCCAGCTGCGGGCCAGGTTAGTAACTGCTCTTGTCGCATGCGCTCTTTAGTGTCCGCTTTTTGAGCATTTTGACGCCTCTGAAACATGGTGAACCTGACATTTGGCGAACATTTGGCGCTCCTGACAAATTCTAGTTATGGTGAACCTGACACATTTGGCGCTCCTGACACATTCTAGTTATGGTGAACCTGACACATTGGGCGCTCCTGACACATTCTAGTTATGGTGAACCTGAAACCTTTGGCGACCCTGACGCATCTAGGCGTCTGACACATCTAGGCGTCTGAACATCTTGACATCTGACACATCTTGGCGTCTGACACATCTTGGCATCTGACACATCTTGGCGTCCGACACATCTTGGCATCTGACACATCTTGGCATCTGACACATCTTGGCATCTGACACATCTTATTGCTCTGACACATCTTAGTGCTCTGACACATCTTAGTGCTCTGACACATCTTAGTGCTCTGACACATCTTATTGCTCTGACACATCTTATTGCTCTGACACATCTTATTGCTCTGACACATCTTATTGCTCTGACACATCTTAGTGCTCTGACAGGTATTGCAGCCAATTTGAAATTTGCCAACTCTGGCCGCCCAATCCCTCAGAGGCGTGGTGCCCCACATGTTTCTCCACCTGTTGCATCTTCGAGCCCTGCACGGCGAAGACAAATGGGACGAAGGCGTCAGCCGGCTCAGCGATCTCACCGGGGCCAGCCTGAGCGAGCAGCTGGCCAGCGTTGACTCGGTGCGGATCATCCAGCTGCTGGCTGTTCACCTGTGGCACCGGCAGCCTGGCGGCCTGCTCTACGGATTTCGCTTCCTGCTCAGCCACCGGGTGGTGCCGCTGGCTGCGGTGGCTGCTGACGTCGGGGCGTCGCGACCGCCGTTTCAGGAGTGCACCGACGAGGAGCTGGCGGTGAGCTGCTGGGGGTTGGGGGAAACTGATTGATTAAAGAGATTGTTGGCTTTGGGGTCAGATACTGTTGGGTTTGGGGTCAGATACTGTTGGCTTTGGGGTCAGATACTGTTGGCTTTGGGGTCAGATACTGTTGGGTTTGGGGTCAGATACTGTTGGCTTTGGGGTCAGATACTGTTGGCTTTGGGGTCAGATACTGTTGGCTTTGGGGTCAGATACTGTTGGGTTTGGGGTCAGATACTGTTGGCTTTGGGGTCAGATACTGTTGGCTTTGGGGTCAGATACTGTTGGGTTTGGGGTCAGATACTGTTGGCTTTGGGGTCAGATACTGTTGGCTTTGGGGTCAGATACTGTTGGCTTTGGGGTCAGATACTGTTGGCTTTGGGGTCAGATACTGTTGGGTTTGGGGTCAGATACTGTTGGGTTTGGGGTCAGATACTGTTGGGTTTGGGGTCAGATACTGTTGGGTTTGGGGTCAGATACTGTTGGGTTTGGGGTCAGATACTGTTGGGTTTGGGGTCAGATACTGTTGGGTTTGGGGTCAGATACTGTTGGGTTTGGGGTCAGATACTGTTGGGTTTGGGGTCAGATGTGTCAGGTGCTGCTCAGTACAGTGTCAGATGCTGCTCAGTTCAGTGTCAGATGCTGCTCAGTTCAGTGTCAGATGCTGCTCAGTTCAGTGTCAGATGCTGCTCAGTTCAGTGTCAGGTGCTGCTCAGTACAGTGTCAGATGCTGCTCAGTTCAGTGTCAGATTCTGCTCAGTTCAGTGTCAGATGCTGCTCAGTTCAGTGTCAGATGCTGCTCAGTTCAGTGTCAGATGCTGCTCAGTTCAGTGTCAGATGCTGCTCAGTTCAGTGTCAGATGCTGCTCAGTTCAGTGTCAGATGCTACTCAGTTCAGTGTCAGATGCTGCTCAGTTCAGTGTCAGGTGCTGCTCAGTTTAGTGTCAGATGCTGCTCAGTTCAGTGTCAGATGCTGCTCAGTTCAGTGTCAGATGCTGCTCAGTTTAGTGTCAGGTGCTGCTCAGTTCAGTGTTAGATGCTGCTCAGTTCAGTGTCAGATGCTGATCAGTTCAGTGTCAGGTGCTGCTCAGTTCAGTGTCAGGTGCTGCTCAGTTTAGTGTCAGATTCTGCTCAGTTCAGTGTCAGATGCTGCTCAGTACAGTGTCAGATGCTGCTCAGTACAGTGTCAGATGCTGCTCAGTACAGTGTCAGATGCTGCTCAGTACAGTGTCAGATGCTGCTCAGTACAGTGTCAGATGCTGCTCAGTACAGTGTCAGATGCTGCTCAGTACAGTGTCAGATTCTGCTCAGTTCAGTGTCAGATGCTGCTCAGTACAGTGTCAGATGCTGCTCAGTACAGTGTCAATTGCTCATCAGTACAATACTCGTCAATATTTTCAATCAACACTGCAGAGCGAAGTTCTCCAAGGCTCCTACCTGTTCCCAGCCCTGGCTTACTTTGACACTCACCTGAACAGCAGCCTGCTGACTGATGAGGAGCGCCGCGAGGCCCTGCAGAGCATGCAGCTGTTCCTGAGCCTAATCGGTTCTCGCAAAGTCAATCGGCTGCGCGTTAAAATTCTCTCCACTGTGAAGTGAGTTCAGTTTTTTGGGTACTTTAATTTGAAAGCGTGTTTATCAGGAGAAATTGACCTTCTTTGTCATTGAACTCTCCCAGGATTGGCCTGCAGTTCCAGCCAAGACTGTACTATCTGGATGCCAACGCCCAGCTCTGGTTAACTTATGTTTCTCTGTAAGTCCTCAAATAATCGACAGTCGCAACTGTCTGCTATTATTCTCGTTTAAATTGAGCGTAAAACGCTAGTTTTGCTACTGACATACTTTTGAGTAGGCTAATTAGCGTTTTTTAATTTTATCTAACTATTTTATGAATTAAAACAGAATCGACGATCAAGACCTGTGCCAGATGCTGACGGACATTGTGGCTAATCTGCTGCCGGTGCTTGCCGACCACACCGAGGCCTTCCTGCCAGTGCTGGAGTACCTGGTGTTTGAAAAGCGGTAAATGTTTCTCGCAGCAATGAAGGCTTTATCGGAAGTGGGGGATTAATTCTCACTAACTTTATTGGGGGTGGGCCTTCAATTGCACGAGTAGACCAGTCAAGCCGAGATTCTAATTTAGCCCCAAATTAATGTCGCTGCACTTGGAATCGAGCCTGGGCCGCTGGCACATCAGAGCGCCTCACTAGACCACTAGGCTACGGCCTCCTTAAGAGTGCCTATGCTTTGTTCCTACTAATTACTCCATCTTATTTGTTACAAAAATCCAATTAGTGATTTAATATTGGACTCAGACTAAATTTCCTTTTTCTCGATACTCCAGCGCCGTAACCAAGGACTCCATCGCCTGTCTGCACTTTCTGGACTCGATAAACTGTACTAGTGAGCGATTTAAACTTGTCCAAGCCGAGATTGAGAAGGCCACGCCCAGGTGAGCCTTCTGTTGTAGTTGGAAGGTGTGGGATTGTGACTTGTAGGGATCGTGAAGTGTGGGGATTGTGACGTATGAGGATCGTGAAGTGTGGGGATCGTGAAGTGTGGGGATCTTGAAGTGTGGGGATCTTGAAGTGTGGGGACCGCGACGTGTGGGGATCGTGAAGTGTGGGGATCGTGGGGTTTGGGGATCGTGAAGTGTGGGGATCGTGGGGTTTGGGGATCGTGAAGTGTGGGGATCGTGGGGTTTGGGGATCGTGAAGTGTGGGGATCGTGGGGTTTGGGGATCGTGATGTGTAGGAATTGTAAAAATTGCTCATATAACGTTAGATAAAAAATCAAAGGGTTTGTGAAGTGTGGGGATTGTAAATTGTGGAAATAATTTTGGGGTTTGAAAAATAAATTTAAGGATGAGTTTTAAGAAGCCAAAGTAAAGCATTTCAAGGTTACTGGAATTTAAGCTGTTATGAAGTATATTATTTTTTTCTTAATAGTTCATTACGCGCTACTCACAGTAGTTACCTTCATACGCTCTGCCTTGTAAAAATCCCAAACCAAACCAACCCGAAACCGTCCGGCCAGCGATTTGGAAGGCCGCCTACGCAACGCCCTCAACAGCGTCGGTCACGAGAACAAAGACCTGCGCCAGCTGGCCCTGGCAAAACTGCAGCGCATCCTGCAGTCCAGCGCCGACCTGCTGTACGAGCAGGCGGCCACCGGGGGCGGCCTGCTGCCCGCCCTGTCCTCCCTGCTCGGCCGGCTTGTGGCGCTGGCGCCGAAGGTCTGCGCCGACGCCAGGCTGTCCCGCGCCCTGGCCGCCTGTCTGGGCATCGTTGGCGCCGTTGATCCGGCCAGGTTGGTTGCGCTGCTCTGCTATCCTTAGTGGTAGAAGTTATTTTCGATACATATCGGTAATCAGTCTGCAAAACTTTAGTTGTACAAAATAAAAATTTGGATTCAATTTTCGTTATTAAAGCTGATTGCGCATTGACTTCTCTCTTTCTCCCTCTCTCCCTTTTCTCCCCTTCCCTTCTCCATCTCTTTCTCTACCGTCTTCTGTCTCTGCATCCGTTTATTTACCCTCTCTCTTGTTTGACCCGGCTTTGCATGCACTAACCTTCATATGATACCTGACCTCTGCAATGATCACTTCTGTATCGTTAAATACTAATAATAATAATTTAATACACCTGTCCTAATGGGCAAATGTGCAACCGACAGCTCAGCCGCAGTTGAAGGCTGCGTACGGCTGTTCAGTACACGGACTGGGGGTCGCCAGATAACCCTCAATTACCCCAGCTAATGCTGGCACCCATTTTTACAGCTGGGTGAACTGAAGCAATGCAGAGTTAAGTGTCTTGCTCAAGGACACAAATTGTTCCGAGTGGAGCGAGAATCGAACTCCCGACCTTTCAGTCGTGAGTCCGACGCTCTAACCACTAGCCAACAACCACTAGCTAGCCAACAACCCCTAGCTAGCCAACAACCCCTAGCTAGGCTACAACCCCTAGCTAGCCAACAACCCCTAGCTAGCCAACAACCCCTAGCTAGCCTACAACCCCTAGCTAGCCAACAACCCCTAGCTAGCCTACAACCCCTAGCTAGCCAACAACCCCTAGCTAGCCTACAACCCCTAGCTAGCCAACAACCCCTAGCTAGCCTACAACCCCTAGCTAGCCTACAACCCCTAGCTAGCCTACAACCCCTAGCTAGGCTACAACCCCTAGCTAGGCTACAACCCCTAGCTAGCCAACAACCCCTAGCCAGGCTACAACCCCTAGCTAGGCTACAACCCCTAGCTAGCCTACAACCCCTAGCTAGCCTACAACCCCTAGCTAGCCTACAACCCCTAGCTAGCCTACAACCCCTAGCTAGCCTACAACCCCTAGCTAGCCTACAACCCCTAGCTAGGCTACAACCCCTAGCTAGCCTACAACCCCTAGCTAGGCTACAACCCCTAGCTAGCCTACAACCCCTAGCTAGCCTACAACCCCTAGCTAGCCAACAACCCCTAGCCAGGCTACAACCCCTAGCTAGGCTACAACCCCTAGCTAGCCAACAACCCCTAGCTAGCCTACAACCCCTAGCTAGCCTACAACCCCTAGCTAGCCTACAACCCCTAGCTAGCCTACAACCCCTAGCTAGCCTACAACCCCTAGCTAGCCAACAACCCCTAGCCAGGCTACAACCCCTAGCTAGGCTACAACCCCTAGCTAGCCTATAACCCCTAGCTAGCCTACAACCCCTAGCTAGGCTACAACCCCTAGCTAGGCTACAACCCCTAGCTAGGCTACAACCCCTAGCTAGCCTATAACCCCTAGCTAGGCTACGACCCCTTCTGCTGCCACTTCATCGTATCCTTAAAGAGTACTCAATAAAGTGCATTGACACTAAATTAAGTACTTAGGTCTTTAGTGAATTCAATTCTGCTAGTTTATTGTAGTTAATCGATATGAAATATAACTCCGAATGAATTTTTACTACCTATCTATCTCAGAATTACCCATTAAAAATGACCCATCCCCTGCTCAGACTCTGCTCCAAGGAGTTGCTAGCCGAAGAGTCCAGCGACCGCGAGCGTTCGAATGTGTTTGTCAACTCGCCAGAATTCCCAGTGACCCTGATGAAGGAGCTGGCTAGGCTCTATATGTTTGCCGGCACAACTAGGGATGAGGTGAGCCAGCATCTTTTTTCCGATCGCAAAATGCACGGTTCAGATTATAGTTGAAAGAAATTCTGCATAACCTACAAAGCAGCTCTGCTATTTTGGAAGCGAGAAAGTTTTCTTATTAAAAAAAAATGTCATATATCGCTTACTAAACGAGTAGTAAGTAAAGAACGTGTGAACAGTAAACTTTTTCAATGTGAGCCTCCTCGCGCATGCCTTTCACTTATTACAAAGCGACTCAGAGACTGCATCGACTCCAGACAATAAAACAATAAAACTTTACCTGTGTTTGAAGCGACTCTGATACGACCTTGGCCTAGATACCGTTTTCTCGGGTTATAGAACATATCTGCATGAGTCGATGCTCAGAAAAACACTGATTTGGATCTTCTAAACAATCATATTCTCCATAGTGTTCTAAGGTGGGAAATTATTTTCAAAGCATTTTGAAGAGAGATTTTAAATTGAAATCTGTGTGATGATTTAAAAACCAGAAAGAGTCATTTTTACCGTTTAAATTGTTTCGTTTTATTCGTTTTTTTCATTTCAATGCGCGCGTCACACTACTACTGCTATCGTCGCAGCAGTAGCCACTAAATATATTTACATAGCTACATGTAGATTAGAAAATTGCTTTGTTTTAATTTTCGGGCATGAGAAAGAGGTGTTTTTTGCAAACTCTCTGCTTTCGCATAGGAGCGGCAAAACACAGTGGAAACAAATCTGTCATTCAAGAAACAAGCAGCGAGTTGCAGGAGAGAAAAATAAGTAACAATACAGATTCCAATGCGCGCGAGGAAACCATGGCTGGGGAGGGAATCTCGCCTTTGTCAAGGGTTTAAGTCAAACGAAAATTACAGGTTTGATAGATATAGAAAAGTTTGCAGTGTACTTTGCTCTGAAGTTTATCAACAAACAATAGGATGCTGAGGAATTGATTGGGAAATTTTGTTGATTTTCAAACAACTAAATATATATTTTTTTTCACAACGCAGCCAAACCCGTGCAACATGCAAGCATTGGAAACGCATGGAAAGTGAAAAATGAAAACATTGACTCTCTTTCTTCAGTGGTTTGAGACTTGGCTGTCTCCGGGCGGTGGGGTCTGTTTTGTGAATTTGATTCATTCTCTAAATTGAGTCACTGAGTGCTGGACAATGCGGATGAGGCTGGGATCTCCTGGCGCAGGATCTCCGATGAGGACGACAGAGAGAAAGTGAAACTGTGCGCAGGCGTGGGCGCTGCTGGGTTGTTTCATCGCCATCATCTCACATGACCGCTTCACTGAAGCTGTCCTGAGCTGCCGGCGCCTCCTGCCGCCCCATCCAGTAGGCGTACATATCCCTGCAATTGGATAGCGGTGAATAATATGAAATTGTGTCTACTGCTAGTAGGCTAAAAGCAGATGTAGCACAAATAATTTTATTTGTTTAAAATTAATCCAAGACAAGGTTAATTTAAGTTTCCAGAATCCCCCCCAACCATGTTCGAGAATCGCTCTAAACCAACCCTGAGAGTCGCTCTAAACCAACCCTGAGAGTCGCTTTAAATCAACCCTGAGAGTCGCTCTAAACCAACCCTGAGAATTGCTCTAAACCAACCTTGAGAGTCGCTCTAAACCAACCCTGAGAGTCGCTCTAAACCAATCTTGAGAGTCGCTCTAAACCAATCTTGAGAATCGCTCTAAACCAATCCTGAGAATCGCTCTAAACCAACCCTGAGAGTCGCTCTAAACCAATCTTGAGAATCGCTCTAAACCAATCCTGAGAATTGCTCTAAACCAACCCTGAGAGTCGCTCTAAACCAATCCTGAGAATCGCTCTAAACCAACCCTGAGAATCGCTCTAAACCAATCCTGAGAATCGCTCTAAACCAACCCTGAGAGTCGCTCTAAACCAACCCTGAGAGTCGCTCTAAACCAATCTTGAGAATCGCTCTAAACCAATCCTGAGAATCGCTCTAAACCAACCCTGAGAATCGCTCTAAACCAACCCTGAGAGTCGCTCTAAACCAATCCTGAGAGTCGCTCTAAACCAATCTTGAGAATCGCTCTAAACCAACCCTGAGAATCGCTCTAAACCAATCCTGAGAATCGCTCTAAACCAACCCTGAGAATCGCTCTAAACCAACCCTGAGAGTCGCTCTAAACCAATCTTGAGAATCGCTCTAAACCAATCCTGAGAATCGCTCTAAACCAACCCTGAGAATCGCTCTAAACCAACCCTGAGAGTCGCTCTAAACCAATCTTGAGAATCGCTCTAAACCAATCCTGAGAATTGCTCTAAACCAACCCTGAGAGTCGCTTTAAACCAACCCTGAGAATCGCTCTAAACCAATCCTGAGAATCGCTCTAAACCAACCCTGAGAGTCGCTCTAAACCAACCCTGAGAGTCGCTCTAAACCAATCTTGAGAATCGCTCTAAACCAATCCTGAGAATCGCTCTAAACCAACCCTGAGAATCGCTCTAAACCAACCCTGAGAGTCGCTCTAAACCAATCCTGAGAATCGCTCTAAACCAATCCTGAGAATCGCTCTAAACCAACCCTGAGAATCGCTCTAAATCAACCCTGAGAATCGCTCTAAACCAACCCTGAGAATCGCTCTAAATCAACCCTGAGAATCGCTCTAAACCAATCCTGAGAATCGCTCTAAATCAACCCTGAGAATCGCTCTAAACCAATCCTGAGAATCGCTCTAAATCAACCCTGAGAATTGCTCTAAACCAATCCTGAGAATCGCTCTAAATCAACCCTGAGAATTGCTCTAAACCAACCCTGAGAATCGCTCTAAACCAACCCTGAGAATCGCTCTAAATCAACCCTGAGAATTTCTCTAAACCAATCCTGAGAATCGCTCTAAATCAACCCTGAGAATTGCTCTAAACCAACCCTGAGAATCGCTCTAAACCAACCCTGAGAATCGCTCTAAATCAACCCTGAGAATTGCTCTAAACCAACCCTGAGAATCGCTCTAAACCAACCCTGAGAATCGCTCTAAATCAACCCTGAGAATTGCTCTAAACCAATCCTGAGAATCGCTCTAAATCAACCCTGAGAGTCGCTCTAAACCAACCCTGAGAATCGCTCTAAACCAATCCTGAGAATTGCTCTAAACCAATCGATACCAGAAATTGTATCTGAGAATCCGCTTCAGTCCTCACCGAAGTTGCGCCGCTCCTCCCCCATCCTCGCCGCCGACGGGTGCCGGGTAGGCGTCGTCGGCCTTCTTCAACGGCTGGCACCAAGTTGTTCCCCCAATTCCGGTTGGCGTTGCCAAGCCTTGCTGCTGCTGCTGCTGCTGGTGATGCATTATAGTGGAGGCTGGCGACGAGGCCGCCTGTGGAGTAGCCTGGCAGTTGCTGCTGCTGTCGCCGCTCGGCGTGTCCGCGCTTGCAGTTGGCGAAGGAATGCTGGCCGCTTGTTGTCCCTGCTGGTAGCCGGAGGCGTCTAGCTGCTGATGTTGCTGTTGTTGGCCGTATCCGTGATGCTGCTGCAGGTGCTGCTGCTGGTGATGCATTTGAATTGGATGCTGTTGGTGCTGCATGTGGTGCTGCTGAAGCTGGGCGGAGTAGCCGCAGTGTCCGCCGACAGCCGGATAGTGGTTGCGAGCCTGCTGTTGCTGAAGATGCTGCTGCTGATTTAAGTCTTCGCCAGCCTGTGAATTTAAAGAATTAGGTAATTGGTTTAGAGTAGGAATACCAAAGCCATGAAGACATGGAATACCAAACCCATGGAGACATGTAATACCAAACCCATGGAGACATGGAATACCAAACCCATGGAGACATGGAATACCAAACCCATGGAGACATGGAATACCAAAGTCATGGAGACATGGAATACCAAACCCATGGAGACATGGAATACCAAAGTCATGGAGACATGGAATACCAAAGTCATGGAGACATGGAATACCAAACCCATGGAGACATGGAATACCAAACCCATGGAGACATGGAATACCAAAGTCATGGAGACATGGAATACCAAACCCATGGAGACATGGAATACCAAAGTCATGGAGACATGGAATACCAAACCCATGGAGACATGGAATACCAAAGTCATGGAGACATGGAATACCAAACCCATGGAGACATGGAATACCAAAGTCATGGAGACATGGAATACCAAACCCATGGAGACATGGAATACCAAAGTCATGGAGACATGGAATACCAAACCCATGGAGACATGGAATACCAAACCCATGGAGACATGGAATACCAAACCCATGGAGACATGGAATACCAAACCCATGGAGACATGGAATACCAAACCCATGGAGACATGGAATACCAAAGCCATGGAGACATGGAATACCAAACCCATGGAGACATGGAATACCAAACCCATGGAGACATGGAATACCAAACCCATGGAGACATGGAATACCAAAGCCATGGAGACATGGAATACCAAAGCCATGGAGACATGGAATACCAAACCCATGGAGACATGGAATACCAAACCCATGGAGACATGGAATACCAAAGCCATGGAGACATGGAATACCAAACCCATGGAGACATGGAATACCAAACCCATGGAGACATGGAATACCAAACCCATGGAGACATGGAATACCAAAGCCATGGAGACATGGAATACCAAAGCCATGGAGACATGGAATACCAAACCCATGGAGACATGGAATACCAAACCCATGGAGACATGGAATAGCAAACCCATGGAGACATGGAATAAGAAGGCCATAGGCCGTGGAATGCCATTTATTATCCCATTAACTCATTGCTCACCATCATGCCTGCACCAGTATCAGTCGGACTGGCCACCGGATTAGGGTAGTACATCATGGCCTGATGCATCTGCTGCTGATGCTGCTGCATGGCCTGCTGATGCTGGAGGTGCTGATGATGCTGCTGATGGTGATAGCTGTAAGCGGAATGATGCTGATTGGCCATCACGGCGGGATGCTGCGGCTGCTGCTGTGGTTGCGATATGTGGCTTTGCTGGTGAGGCTGAGGATGCTGATGTTGTGGCTGCTGCTGCTGCTGCTGGTAATACGAATGCCTCTGCGCGAATCCCGGTTGTTGATAGTAGCCCAGGTCGATGTAGGTGGTGGCATTTCCGTAGCCGAGCGGAGTTTCCTGCAAGGAATATAAGTTTGAGAATCAAATTTAAGCGTTTAATTTCAAGATGCAGTTTGCATCCGGTATCCGCTTACCATTGACACCATGCGGGCCTTGTAGGCTGCCAGCTTCCTCAGGTACTCCTTCTTGGCCGTCTCAGTTCGCTTCTTGTAGTCCTGCGTGTGCATAATAATAAATAATACATAATAAATACATATATCGATAGTGTTCAGTTTGGATATTGGAATTGACTAATTTGGTACTTAGGTGGCCGTGTGAATCGGCCCGCATCCGTGAAGTGTGCGTGAGTAATCGAGAGAGAAGTGATTGAATAGGAAAGAGAGAGAAAAAAACAATTTAGAAAAGTTGTCTGCTTTTGCCACAATGCTGCGACGCGTTTTCGGTGTCTGTGGGAATTCTCCACGATGTCGTCCCAGTGTTTGGAGGGAATATGCGGGATTGGGCATTGGGAGTCTGCATCTGGGATTCAATTGTTCTCTTCAATTGAATGTCTGACTGTCTTGGGGGGGGGGTGGCGTCCATTCATTGTGGCTGATTTATTGAAACAAGAAATTGAGGGCTGCAGGAGTGGGAGAGAAACTGGAAAGACTTTGCAAGTCTATTTATTATTCTCCGACTCCCTAATTGAAGGCCCAGAGCCCAGTCTTATTGCCTGAAAAATCTCCCGCTGTGCGTAAAAAGCAGAGTTAACTTTGTCAAGGGTCATTGGATTGGGAAGCGCAACCAATTATAATATTTTTATTTGTCAGCAAAGCTTTGCTGGCACAACACGGCCAATTCTGACCGGTCATCTGGCACAGAAAAAATTCAAGTCGCTTTTGTCAAATGGAAGTTCTAAAGATTCAGCGTCTGTTTTGTCCTTGATGCGGGCAATGCTGGGGCGGCAGCAGCAACAACAGGAGCGCAGCTCAGTGCTGGTCCCTGTCTCGCAGGATCGTGTGTTTTATATATATACTTCAACTAGAATTCGTAAACCAATTTTATATAGCTTGTTGTAGTGTTATAGTTGCAGCTGAGAGATGAGTGGCTTGCGATTTGGAATGCTTCTAAGGGATTTCGTTGAAAGCGCGCTTTGGGAAGCAGAGCACTGAAGGTGAAGACGCCGAGCCCGCTCTCATCCCCCACACACTCTGTCTTCTCTTCCCTGCAGGCTTCGGTTGTTGTAATCTGCCGCCTGCCACCTGGTGGAAGCTGATTATTTATTCACACTTTCTCTCGCCACTCCCTGACCCGTCCCATCTGCGTGCGCCGCGTTGCTGTTCAGCCAACGCAGCAGCAGCAGCAATGAAGAGTTTGGAGGGGCAGAGTGGACGATTCTAAATTCACTTCTGAGTTGTGCTTTCAATTTCCTACTGTAATTATTGGCTTACATTCGAGACGGCCAATATTTTTAGCCATAGTAATTTATCAGCTCAGTGTTTTCATCAGAAGAGGTGCATTTAGCCACGCTTGCATCAGCAATAACGGCCTCTTGAGCAACAGTTTTTCGCAACAAAAAAAGTTTGCCAGGATCGAATTTTTTAGATTCTGCAACCCAAGCCATGAAAATGTTTTGCATTATTGACAACCTTGGGTGGGGGGGGGACTTTTTGTCAACTCAAGCTCGCCTGTCTGTCATCGGCTCAACAGTCGCTTCTCCCGCCGTCGCCTCTGCCGTCCACTTTTTTGTCTGTCACTGCTTTATGATGCGTTGGGAAATCCTCCCCTCTCCTTCTTTACTTTGGCGTGCTCTTCAACCGACCACTTTCCCTCCCCCCCGTCCGGGCCTCAAGCAAACAGTTTTGCCTGGCAACTTGTCCGCGCACAACTCTAGCAAACTTTTCTAGCTGCTCGCCAGCTATTTGTCCCACCAGCCTGCACTGGTAGTGCGGCCTAGAGATATTGTGGCTGAAGTTTAGCCTCAATTGGAGAATGCGCTGTTAGAGAAATAGGAAAAGAAAAATGAATGATGAGGATAGATTGACAGGACGGCCCTATAGCGCGATGCTGAATGCCTGAAGAGTTTTCTCTCTCCCTCTAGTCTTTCCTCCTTCTGTTCTTCTTCAAGCGATTCCTGTGACTGGCACAGCTATGGCAGCGTAGTGAGCGCAATTGGCGTGCGCGCTTGCCTGTCTGCAATTGGCATTTGTTGTTGTTTGAGACAGATTGACTTGGCAATGTTGACTACTACGTGTTTAGCCCCTAATCAATTTTTTTACACTCTAGCTGTATTTTATATTGCTAATTTTCTTGCGTCAGCTTTGTCTTGAGTTGTGCGCGCGCGTGTGTCTCTTCAGATTAAATAATGACTCCATTGGGAATTAAGTGAGCTCCCTGCTGGTGAGTTCAGCGAACCGTGCGCAAACTGATTGCCAAATTGGGGGGGAGCACTGCACTACTGAGCTTTGATTTCGAAACTGCTCCCTATGGGATAATTAGGAAGGCTTGCCTATTGAGCCTCGTCTGACTGAATTTCCCTGAAACCTAAGCAGCCCCTGGGAGAATATACCTGTGTCTACAGGTAAGCTTCTAGAAGACTCGATTGCTTTAGTATAGATATCGAACAATGCCGTTAGTTGTTGCAAATGGCCTGGAATCTCCTCCAGCAATAAACAGCGACCGACTTTATGGCGCGCTCTCTCTCTGTCATCTCCCCCCTCGGGCGCCCAGGATGCCTGGAGCCGCAGACTGCTTCTGCAAACTAGCCTGAGATCCCTATCACTCCAGCGATGATTCTGGAGCTGAACGGCTCAAAGCTCAAAGCTCCGTGCCCTCTCGAGTTTTATTAGCGGTCTCGGGGGCTTGAAATCAGACTGAGGACACGTGTGCCTTAACAGCGGGTGCAGTTTATCTGTCCGCTCCCATCTCTGATGCGCGCGCCTGTCTGCTCTGCTCGACAAGTTTTATTTTCTTCTCTAAAGCAATTGTTAACTTGCTTGTATGCCTTTTCTGCTTTTAAGCTATTAAAATGCTTTGGCTGGTCTATAGATGTTCTTATAATTGTGTTTATTGCTTGTCTCTAAGGTGGAACCGTTGCAAGGGCTTTTAAAGCAATGAGAATTTTTATTAATCCCTGCTACTATAGTATTTATGTAACAGTGTAGCCAGTTCAAACGATTCAAATTGAAACCTTCCCTGTTCATTTATACAATTGCAATAGTAGTGTTGCAAGAAACGATTTCGACGATCCCAAATGCTGACTGCAACCTAGCCGTGTCTTTCAAGCATTTCCCCAATCAGTTCAAAAAAATATGATTTTGAATGGGTTCGGGCTCTGCTTTCTTATCAACTGGCTGGGATCTGATGACAAGCCGTGGATAGAGAGAAGGGATTTAAATGTTCTCCTATTGCAACATATAAAGATTTAGGCATTTAGTCTAACTGAACACTATCTTAGACGGAAATCCCCACTTGGAATCCTGTTCTCCTAAAATCCTTTCCTCTCCTATGGACCGTGCAAATTCCCGAGGAATATTTAACGAAAAAAACTCTTGATGAAGAAGTTTTGATCCTCTTGGACTGCGAAAAAAGCTTTATCTGATTGCAAGTGTGCTCAGCTAGAAATTGAATGAGAAGCGATGAGGCGCTAGTGGACGCTGGGTGACTCGCTATTGTTAAGCCTGTCTATGGGTCGCGTGGCTTCGATCATCAATCAAATTCTTGTTCTCCAATATCTTATATCCCCTCGGGTCTTTTGTTTTCTTGATTTTGATGGTTGGTGTCGGCGGCTTTTCTGTCTGGCTTTTTAATCTTTAATGACATCGGACTTGATAAAGTTTTTTATGACCCTGTGAGCTGGGAATCGCTGACCTTCGCAAGTCCGACTACATGAAAGCATCAGATCTCTAACAAGGCTGGTGTACTCACATTCTTGTCCTCCTGGTCGAGATTGTCCCACATCGAAGCCACCAGTTTGCTGATCTCGCCGAAGCTGGCGTCCGGCTTCTTGGCCTTGATCTTTGACTGGGTGTCGCGGAAGAACATGGCGTAGGCGGACACCGGCTTCTGCGGCTCGTGCGGGTCCCTCTTCTTCTTTTTCTTCGGCTTCTTCAGCTTGGCCACGCCGCCGCTACCAGCCGGGGCTCCGGAGCCGGCGCCATGGCGCAGCAGGTGCTGCTGATGGTGCAGATGATGATGGAGCTGCTGGTGCTTGACGCAGCTGCCATCATCCATGCCGCCTCCGCCCCCGGGCGCGTCAGTGCCGCCGCTGCCACCGGCGCTGCCGCCAGACGAATTGTTGACGAGGCCAACCTGCTGACCGATGCCGCCACCAATCTCGGGCAGCTCGATGATGGCGCTGGCGGGCGGAAACTGCGGCGTGGCGGCCACCGCCTGCTGGCTGGCTGGATAGCAAGCCAGCTGCTGCTGCTGATGCTGCAAGTGTTGCTGCTGGCTGGGATGCTGGTCCCTGTGGTAGGCGTTCGGATAGTGGCTGCCACCCCAGGCCTACGAAATTGCGTGTTTGGCATTAAAGGAAGTTATTGGACATGCATATGCTAGCAAATGGGCTATCCATCATTAGTTATACAATAGGCCGTCCATCTGTACCAAAACAGTTCATTTTTGGCACTGATTGCGTGGGCACCAAGCCAGGACTGCGCCGTTGTGACCCGCCCGCACCATTAGCATATATTGGTGCGTCCACTCGGACAAGTCAATTTGTCTTTTCTTGTTTTTCGCCCTTTCGACCTTTTTCAAAGTGTTTGACATTTCGTAGCTTTTATACCGGTTGCGAAATCAATGCCAAAATCTGGGAGGTCATGAATAATTCCTTTCTAAATTGCTTGTGGCACTCTCAATCATGTCATGTTGCGAATTAAAATTGGCTATACTGAAATCTATATCGCAACTGGGTCGCAACCCGGCACTTCAGACGATTTCTTAACAATGCAATACAGTCAACAAGTATATTGGAAGGGAGAGAGAGACAAAGCCTGAGAGCCCCCACCCGGCAACCGAGCTCGGGTCTTGGCTTTTGAGTGCCCACTTAAGAACCCGCAAACCTTAATCGCAATCTTTTCTCCCGTCTGAAGACGATGGTTCGTATATATAAGGAAAGGGAAGTGTTGCTTTTGCTTGAGCGTCTCTTCTCTCCTTTCTTTTGTAAACTTTATTGGCGTGTGAAAGTTGGCAGAAGTTTGGCGTAGTCGGCGCTCAAGTGCGCTGGGAACTTGAGGAGTGAGGAGTGAATGAGTGAGGTTTGAGGAACCGGTGGCAACGGATTTATAGTGCGGAGAATCGGGGATAAAAAAGCTACTTATAGGATCCGTAGATTTTTTGTCTACAGACCTCGTTTTTAATTTCGGAGAGCAATAGTTGTCGAGTAGCTGTTGTAGAATTGATTACAGTCGGCTCTTACCTGCTGTCCGCGCGAGTAAGCGCTGTAGTAGTCCATGTGCACCGCTGGCTCTTTCGGCCAATTGCTATCAAACAGAGCTGCCGAATAACTTATTCCGCTTCCGTCGCGGTCAGTATTGCTGCTATTGCTGCCGCTGCTATTGTTGTTGTTGCTATTGCTATATCTGCTAGTCGGTTCCACGCCGAGCATTAGTATAAATATTGGTTCACTATTGTTTTTCTAAGATTACTGATGAACTTTGGTCAGGAGCGAGAGAGAGCGAGATCGGTTGAGCTGAGAATTTGTGTTATTGTGTCTTCCGAATTTGAGTCCTGCTCGCTCTAATAATTATTCTCGTTTGGCCCGGCAGGTTGGGGTGGGCGGTCGGGAAGAGAATGGAGCAGGCCTGATGAGGCACTGGGAGAGGCTGCGCTCCACCCCCCGACTCAAACTCGGCTCCGAGCCAATGGGCGCGCGATCTCGAGAATTTTGAGCAGCCTTTAATCAGCTCTATTGAAGATGAAGTTTGAGAAGGCCGGCGCTGGCGGGCCAATGGGTTTGTCGCGTCATCTCCGAGAAATCGGCTTTGGGATGCGAATTCTTTTTTCGGAGCAGTGCGGGACAAGCTGACCCGGTCTCACACAAACACTGAGCCCACAGTGCAAACAATACTGCTCACGTCTCGGCGGCTCACGCGTGTGCACTGTGTGTGACATGCCTGCAGAGCTCAATTGGCATGCATATCTATGCACACAGGGCCGAGCTTGTGTCTGCTGGTATTGCTTGTTTGCCAATCCACCTAACAACTAATTGGCTAAATTGCTTTATTGTCTTCAGTTGAAGATTGCTTGCTCATCGGCAGCACCTTTATAGTCATTGAGTGCTTTTCCCAACTTGACGTTGACTTTAGAGGTTTGAGGAGG